>JACXIV010000095.1:1907000-1921388 GCA_014737475.1 Bombus confusus
CGACCCGACGCGGCGCGACCCGACGCGGCGCGACCCGACGCGAGGCGACCCGACGCGACGCGACGCGACGCGACGCGACCCGACGCGACGTAGGGGAACGACAGAATTCCCTCGGCCGATCGGCGGTCGTCGAGTCACCGGATACATTTCGTTCAAGGCCAGAAAGTAAAAAGCCTTTTCAGCTGCACTTACGTACCAACCTAGCCGACTCTAACTGGTACGTGGCCGCACACACTCTTCCCAGGTATACGCGACGCTTGTACGTGACACACGTTCGATGGCCTTGTATGTGTACGCGACAAGCCATCTCTCTCTCCCTCTCCCTCTCTCCCTCTCTCCCTCTCTCCCTCTCTCCCTCTCTCTCCCTCTCCCCTTATCTCTTCTCTCTCTCCTCTCTCGCCGCTCTCTCCTCGTCTCTCTTTCTGTCTCTCGTTCCTCGAAGCGAGTCCGCGAAGCGGCTAGTTACATGATCCATTCATTATATAAGAACAATCGCCTCCTCTAATAGACGCTCCATCATTGTAGATCTGAAGGGCATGTTTGTTACGCGCACGCGTCGTGCACTTCTTCGCTCTATGGGGCAATCGAGTGCAGCCGCGATTTCTGCGGCCAGCCTCGCTAAAATTGAGAATATTCGTACCGCGATCGCGGACGAAGGTCGACAGGTTTCGAGCCGCGTCTCAGGATTTTACGTCTAAGCGACGTCGTGTTTCCTCGTCGATAGAAACGCATACGCGTCGCGATAGAAACACGCACGTCGTTGTTGCAGCGAATGGAAAATGATTGTTTCGTCGGAAAAAAGTAATTAGCATTTAAAGAACATCGGGCAAGAATGTGTCGAGTAATAGAAACTGCAGCTGGAGTAGAACACACGGTTTTTTTTTCTCTGCGAAACAAATTAATTCGCCTGGCGTTTTTGTGTAAGAGCCAAGGTGCATGGCACGAGTCATAGAAACTTCGGACTTTCGATCGTTTTTCTCGAACGGCAGCCGATACGTCTTTTACGGAATTCGCGTGATAAACATGATGTCAGATGTAATATCGAGCGTCGGCCACTTTTTAGCAGTTGCATAACCAGAAGGACGTCCGAGCCGCGGAGCATCGTTGCCGCCAGGATCACGTGGAAACGCGGAAACACGTCGGAGAAGCAACCTCGCGAGATTTCTGAAAAATACTACGAGAAGAAGAAAGAAGAAGAAAAAAAGGAAAAGGTTGCTGTATAGACTTTGGCAACGTTGCTCCGTCGATCCTCCACGCTCGTCCTTTCTCCCCTTACATCGACCAGAGAACACGCACGTACATACGTGCATACGTGCATGCGTGCACGCTACATACGTATCTCGCTGCACTCGCTGCACTCGCTGCACTCGCTGCAAACAAGTAAACAGAATCGTGTGTATCTGCCTTTATGCCCCGCAACACGCACGTCTCCGCGTTGCGTTCACTTACGTAATAAACGATCGTTTCTCTCAAACGCACCGCGTCTCGTCTTCTCTTCTGGTACACGAGCCAAAAGGCGTTTCTGCCCCCGGCGAAATCGCTACCATCCACGTTCGCGTAACCTTTGCGGAGCAAGGGCCGTCGACGAGCGACAAACGGGTTTAAAACGCATCCTTGCTGTTTCTACGAACGCACGGAGTTACTCTTCCCAGGAAACGATTTTCAATTCGCAAATAGCGACCGTAGCAACGAATCTCGAGTCTCTCGAGTCAACCGATCTTCGTTGCAGCTTGTCACGCTAAATGGAAACGTGCTCGCATCGCAATACGATATAAGACGGCGAGCACGTCGTAACAGGAAACGAGTTTTTCAGAAATTTTCCTACGAGTTTATACGTAAGCGTGGAAAGCTGGCAAACGGAAGCAACGTCGGCGCAACGTCGGCGCAACGTCGGCGCAACGTCGGCGCAACGTCGGCGCAACGTCACGCGTACGAGAAGAGCACTCGGCGAAGAAGTGGAGGAAAAGAGCGTGCCGATCGCCGCGTCGAGATTTCGATCCGTTCAATGTCAAAGCCTGGCTGGCATCATCATCCACTGCACCTTTTACTGCGCATCGGCAGATGCAGCAGCATGTAGCCCAGTGGTTCGTCGAAGCCTCTGCTCGCGAGTTAGTCATCGACTGGCGGAGATCCGATCGTGCATACAGCCGCGATCGAGGACTATTAAACGGATGACCTTTCACTACCTAGAAGATCTACATACACCTACGTACGGGAGCATACGCGGCCGCGAGGTACCCGCGTGCATTCGTGTTACGCAATCACGATCGTTCTTCTCTCCCTCTTCTCTCCCTCTTCTCTCCCTCTTCCTCTCTCTTCCTCTCTCTTCCTCTCTCTTCTTTTCCTCTCTTTTCCGCTAATTCTCTCCGCCTCTCCCTCGCCCTCTCCCTCGCCAGTTAGACACGCACGCTGCTCCAGCGTTTCGGATCCGAAGGGCGAGTCTACCAACGATTCCCCGTTTTAATCCATTTGCGCTTCTTTCGGGCAGAATTAGACACGCCGTTATTCCACGCTGTTCCCAGTTTTCCTAATTCGTCGTCCGTAATCTCCGTTTCACCCTACGACGGCCATCGAACGTGAAAATATCTCGAAACTGTCGTAAGAGTATCCGTAACGAACCAAACAATTTAAGCGAAGGTAAATCGCAGACAGTGTTTTTCGGATTTACGAAACAACGTTCGAATCTATTTTCCGATGTCGATGAAACATAGAAATAGCTTCCGAGCGAATGGAACACGATTGTCACGGAGTTCACACCTTCCGTTGTTCGGAAAGGTGGAACAAACCACGAACGAAAGTAGACACGTTCGAGAGTAGAGTGCTTGGAATGAACTGTAGACGGTATTTTGAGTAATAATACCGTATCAATTGGCAATATAGAAAACGAGTAGTCACGATCGATGGTAACGTCGCAATTATGCCTCGTTGTTACACGGTATACCGATGGTATTGGCTGGAATGGAATTTTACAAGAACGCATCGGAATGCACCGATATGCGCGTTATTTTTCTACAGGCAGCCGTTCGCGAGGAACCGCTTTTATTTGGTTGCACTTACACTCGCTACCTTGTAATCGCCTTGCAGGCATATTTTAATAAAGCCAAGATCGCTGCTTTTGGCTCGGCCTTGCTGCCGCGTATAAATGAGTCAGGCGGAAACGAGAAACGTCAAGCGATGACCAACGTTTTGCGAGAAGTAGACTGCCGTGCTCTCTATGCAATTTCATATTTGTTTCAAGATGAGCGAGCTTCCTCGGAATAAATCGGCCAACCGTAACGATCTACCATCCACGCGTTATATCGAAACGCTACTTCCGCAATTTTTATGCGTTCGATCGGAATTCGTTTCGCATTGTTCTAACGGGCGAAGGTGTAACTACGTTTCAATATTTGGTTTCCTCGTTTCCTCGATTCGCCCGATTCTCCTTACGTAATTCTATTTTCATCGATTTACTTCGATTCTGTTCTGCCACGGTTCGAGTTTACCGCGTCTGCGATAAGTTCCACGTGTTTCGGTCGTTTGACGGAATTTTTATAAAAGCGCGATACATCATCGATAGAACGATTCCACGCGTAAAACTTTCCGAAGCTGTTTAAACTCGGCGCGACTTTCGTCGGTATAGTTAGCTCTAGCCGATACAATTGCAACATAGCGTAGCCTTGAATAATTATTCCCGACGCCTTGTTACGATGGTGAATCGGAAATCGACGCACCAAGCCTCGTCGTTGTTATCGTTCAACGAGAAAAATCGCCGGAGAGGTCGACGATTAACGCGATCGAGAGAAGCGAACGAAATTCAAAGCGGATAGGTGATCCAAAGCATCGGTCGATTATTCGTTTGTTTATTCACGCTTGGTCGGTCGTGACGGGACTGTGGCCGCAGTTAACGATGACTTCCGACACGTTACGTCGACTTTTCAAAATGTTACGCAATGCCGCGCGTTGCGGCCGATCGTCGTGCTACCTGCGAATCCTATTATAGGCGCCACTGTTGCATCCATTTGCCTTCGCGCTGCTTGAAAATTCTATGCAAATTTCGTTCTCCGTCAACCTCTATCTGCGTACATTCGTTCAAAAGAAAACGCTCGCTTCCGCGAACCAGCCTTTTTTCTTTTCTCGCTCCTTATCGAAATTTCCCTTTTCATCCTTTTACTATCTACGTCGAACTTTGATGTCACTCGTCGGTCGTATCGAATCGCGCGCTATCTCTCCTACGTACGTAGCAGTTACCGTTAATCTATTACATTCCGCGGGCATTCTAACTACGTCATTGGGGAATTTCGGCTACAAAAGCGAGAAGACGTATCGCGGGGATAGTTGGACAAACACGGTGCGTCGGTTGGTTTCGTTCAGTTTCCATTCGAGCCGAAAGAAATCGACCGATCCTCCTTTCCCTGGAAAATCTAGCATAGTAAAGAACTATCCGCTGGAACAACACGATCTAGCGTCCACTAGAGCGGCATGTGCCGTGCTACACGATACTTTTATGCGCGTCCACACCGCCGCCGACTGGACACTTACGTAATCGCAATGATCTCACACTGTGGGTGGGGACTTGTCGCTAACGCGTGTGCCTTTGAGGCCGTATTGGTCTGCCACCTGAGCGTGTGTGCGCGTGCACGCGTCCCGTGCCTGTACAGCAGAAGCGTACACCGTGTCCGAAAAGTCTGCACCATGTGGAAAGCCGTTTGCATTGTTTGGCCGAGAGAAGAGCGAGAGATGGCCGGCTTTGCAGCCCCGAAAAGATACTCTTGAAAACGGAAGATAGGTCGCGTTGATACCGCGTTTATCTTCTCTAGTCGGAGAGTCGAGTAAGTCTCGTTGTAGTCCGATATCGCGCAACCAGTAGCGCAACCAGTAGCGCAACCATTGTTCGTCCGATGCGAACGCGGCGAGATTATTTCCGAAACGCAACGCGGGGCTATTTCAATTTTTCCGAACGTTCTATCTGGGTCGCTGCGTTAGTTCGACGATGGAAATCGACCCCGTGCTTTTATCGCTTACGATTATCTAATCCGACACCTCGACACCTTGCAATTATCTTTGCTGCGTTCTGCCCCTGTTCCATCCGACAACTGGTTCCGCAGGAAAAACGTTACTGGTTCGACGAAGCGATTATTCGAACGTAACTTTTCTTCCTTCGTTCTCTCTCGACCGTTTCGAGTCGAACGCGCCACCGGATACGGTTAAGATAACCAGGAAACAGTTGAACGCGACGCAACAGGACGAAACGGGGCGAAATTCGGTATGTATGTAGGTCGGTCGTTCCGCGACGCGACGTAACGAGCTCCGGGGATGATTAGCGTGTCACAAGAGGGAGACGACGATTGCGAGATCGTTTGAGAGTAACAATGGCGAAGGAGAAATTACGCTGTCAGTTGGGTGTACAGGAGCAGCGAGAGGCACGTAAGCGAGCATGTAAGTAAGAAAGTTTGTCTCTGAACGCGCCGGTGGCGGATGTACGGGTGAAAATAGGCGTGCGAGTCAGGAAGGAACACCGTGCACGGTAAACCGACAAACGAATTATTTTTCTTTTAAGAACAGACGCGCGTCGACGCTCTTCCGAACGCAGAGAAAGTACGCGCGTACCGATTAAAAGTAGTTTCGTAACTTTCGTTGTAGGGTCGCAGCGATCGACGAACGTCGACGATCGTGGCAAATTCGTTTTGCAAGCGAACGACGTCTTCGATCCTCCGGCGTATATCGTTATTTTACCGGACCACGGGATTAATCAAGTACGTGTAATGGACGAGTGAAAAAAAAAAGAAAATTGGACATCGATGGTGACTAATAGCAACGACAGACGTTTACACCTTGTATAGAACAAAATCACAACAATCGAGACAGTCATGGCCTTTAATGAGGCGTGCTATACCTTTCGACACAACGGCCAAACGGCAATCGAAGTACCGATTGCAACAACAACTTATTATTGCAAAACAAAAATGCGGTTGTGCTAAAAGGCAGAAAAGTTATCCGGTAGACGGGCGTGAAACGTTCAAACGCCGTCTCCGATAATTCTTATCGTCGTTTCGATTTGCAACAGAAGTCGAAAAATAGTGTAACGTTCAAGCGTACACGTACGCTATTAGGTGATGTTGCGAGCGACGCGATTTTTCTGACCGTTAACTTTCAGACTCGACGATATGGAAGAAATTTTCGAGAAAATATATCAAAGTTTTGAAGGAAAGACGATTTAATAAATAGATATAAGAAAAAATTCAGCTCGTCACAGCGTTCGAATTTTGCCATCGTTTTAGCAACGATTCTTTCATGTTTTTTTTTTTTTTTTTTTTTTTTTTTTTTTTTTATCAAAGATAAGAAATATTTTAACGATTAGATGGAAAGCGATAAAGGACAGCAGGACGAATGATAATTATTTTTTGCCCAACGTACGTACCAAAGAGATCATGGTTATTTATCGTGTAGGAAATATCCTCGAAATTGTAGCCAGAATCGATTCACGTACGTATCAAGAATAATATTTCCCGAGTGTTACGTATAGTATTTATCGATAATTTATTTTACTAGGCGCGTTCCTATATTTGTCCAGCCGGCAATAACAGGTTCTAACAGTACATTCGACAATGGTTACGTGTCTCGTATTACCGTTAACGTTTTCGGAAACTCTTTCTCTCCTGAAAATTAGGACACTTTCACTGTCGTACGAAACACTCGGCACCTCTACCAGCCATATTTCATCCAGCTTGCAAAGAAAGCCAACGACGTTTGTCCCCGGGTCACTACTTTAAATTTCACTGCTCTTCGCTTAGCATACCTTTGTTACGGCACACGTTACGTACGGTTCAATGTCCATTCGAGGTATCGAAACGTACGATCGTTAAGGTTTTCCCCGTTTAAATACACGAATCCGCGATGTTACTTACGATCTTGTGCGTTTCCCTCCGCTCTCAACCATGTACAACTTTATACAACGATCCGATATTTCGAATCTTTGCTTAGATAAGGCGACAACAAACGACGAAGAACCATACGCTTTCTCCCGATCGAACGCGAGTTTACGTTCAAATCTGACAATTGTTAAAACAATACGATTTCGAGTAAGCAACGTTCGTCCGAGCATTAATTTAATCTTCGCCGATTCAAGGCCACCTCGAGCAGCGAAACGATTCTTTCGTTACACACGGCACACATTTTCTTTCCTTTTTTTTTTCATTTTTCTATAGTAGTAGACGTAGAGAGCAAGTAGGTAGCAAAAGAGCAAGTTGAACGAGTAAGCGAGCGAGAAACAGGCAAGTCCTGAAGGGGCCTCGAGCATACGCGATAGATGAAAGTGAAAGGGAAGGTAGAAAGGGTTGGCGGACGTATATACTCGTGGCCGCTGTTACTCGCCATATACTCGGCCGCGGGGGCCCACAGCGCAAGATTTACAATCGCCACGAGCCAGAACGGGCCAGAAACCAAGGAAAATACCACGAGGCAGTCGCAAGTACCTGCGTGAACGAGCAAATCACCGCGCCAACCACGATAACATACGTCTGTCCTAAATTACACCACCGATGTCCATGGTTGGACAAAAATCTAACCTCGACTCGCACTTTCTTCTCCTTCTTCTCTTTCTTCTCTTTCTTCTCTTTCTTCTCTTTTCTTTTCTTTTCTTTTCCGTTTTATTAGAAGGCAAATATACGTACATCTCTATTAATAGACAAATGCTCTATCTTTGGACGGGAGGTATTTCAAGGGAGAGAAAACTCCGTGTTCGCAAGAACTTTATACAGACTATTGGAAAATTGACAACTCGGCCGTTATAGGTATGTATTTCATTTCGTTCTTTCAACAGCTACGCCGCCGTTCCTCTTGAATGGAAGCGACTTGTTCTGCAAGTAGGCGAATATATGCGTACGTAATTGACTTTTCAGTCGAGCAGAAAGAGATTGTTATGTTTTCTCGACGATCGAGTGGGTGAAAACGCTCCCTACACGATTCCAACAAACTTTAGGATAACATTCTGTTACACGGCTACGAATCGCGATTGAAATTACGGATAGAAAGCCGTAGGTATCGCGATGATCCATCCCATCCACACTGCGCAGAATAACACTTTGTCGTGTAGGCGGCACAAGAATTCCACTTGAAATCCCATGTTACACTCTATTTTAGCTTTCTCTAAAATTTAAATTACTTTACGATTTATGTAATTCATACCGTCGACTCTCGTCGTGCTATGAAATATTAACATTTCTCGCATAAAGGAAACGTGTGATCCGTACATTAGCCGAACGCTAAAAACGTGAATGGCGTTCCACTGAAAGATAATTCAATGAATATTTCACAACCAAACGTACGTCGACCAAATTCTTGATTGCCTCTCAAACGTATTCAAGGTTACCGTATACACTTTCCTGCAGAAATACCTATTAGATCGGAAAGTTACTCTTCCATCGAATATCTTCTTGCACTTGGGTTAAATTTTCGGATCGGACGTTCGTTACGCGGTACGTAGCCGCATCCGTGGATGGCCGTGGAAGGGACCAGCCGCCATTCAGAAGATCGAGACCCAACGAACAACCGTATTCCGCGCAATCGACAGAAATTTCAACGCGCGATGTAACCGTATCTGCCAATTCGGCGAAACTCGGCTCGAGTGAAAGTGCACGCCGCGAGTGAAACATTTTCGCCTAACGTCTTAAACAGTTAAAATCGCGCGGCCGAGTTTTATCGTGGGACGACGTCCGATTTTTATTTTACTCGGAAACAACAATCGCGTTTTAAGTTCGTTTCTCGCCTAGCGATCTTACGTAATCAGCGCAGCTTATTGCTGTAAACTCGAAAGAGCGCCAACGAATTTCAAGCAGCTTCGAAGTCCATACATCTCGTTCGAATTGCCAATCGCCACTACCTATTTATACGTGCAACACGATTAATAATTTGCGAAGCTTACCTCATAGAAAGCTTGCTCGCGAGTCTCTCTTATATCGCGTCGTTAACAATCGGCGATTTTTCCACGATGACCGAGCGAAACATCGACGCGAATATGAAATCGTTTCGAATGCTCTCCTGTTACGAGTAAATATAACGAGACCGTGATTACACGCGCGAACGTCGTATAAAAATATAATAACGACGATCGCGTGAATTTTATTTGCGAGCAAGGATTTTCAAACACCGCTTGCCAATAAGGATAATTGGCAAAGACGAATTTGAGAAAACGTGAACGGTACTGCTAGCGAAAAGGGTCGGATACGCGTCGGATACGCGTCGGAAGCTTCCAAGTTTCAGGTGAACCTGGCGTACGTCGGGAAGCCGTAAGAAACGATCGGACGCCGGTAATGTGCACGACCAATGGTGCGCCAAGGGCCGATTATCAAGATGCAAAGGCAGAAACGATGACCGAAGAACGAGACTAAGAAGTTCCTCTCTCTCTCGCGCGCGCGGTGCGAATCGCACGCGCGGATTCCCACGGTACGAGATAAGACCTGCAGAGATAAAGAGAAACACGAGGGGCAGAGAAAAAGGGAGAAAAGAAGAGAGAGGAAGGGAGGGAGAGGTGGGTAGGGAGAGATGCGAAAGGGAAACGGAGTAAAAAGAGAAAGAATAGCGGAGAGAGGACAGGGGAGAGGAGGGGGGGGGAGGGAGAGAGAGAAAACGGCGAGGACGATGTGGGAAAAGAGGAAGCTAATCAGAAGCGGAAGTACGCTCTGGCGAGGCCCGAGGCCTTGAGAAGCATAGTCAGCCGCGCAGCTTTTAGCTCTCTTAATTGCAACTTCATTTAACGTGCCCTACACATCGAAACGTTCGACCAATCCGAGGCCTCTACGCCGCGAGACCGCGTCTTAATAACCGTCTTATCGTCGGCGAAGAAACGTCTGAGAAGGAAGCAACCGCAGGCGGACCGTGGAAGGTGAAAATGGTCGAGAGACACGCCGGCAACCCACGTAGAAAATCCAACATTCTTTTACACGAATGCTCGCCGATCGCGTACCGCCGTTCTTCTTCGTCGATCTTTTCGCCGTTCGACGAGTCGACCAAGTACACGCGTAGCGAAACCTAATAGGCGTTTTTAAACGATAAATTTAAATTCCCCACTGTATCGCGTATTTTCCACACACGCGAGATTCGCGTGCCCGAGAATGTTTTATTTTTTTTCTCTCTTTTTTTTTTTCAAACGAATAATAATAAATCGTAGATAGTAAATCGTAATCGGTCGATCTACGACGCGTTTTTTTATACATCCATATTATGCCGGATGTTATTGCCACGCTATAGGTATCTCCTTAACGCTTGACAGAAAAAAATGCGATCGAGTTAAATATACTATGCTCGTACTGTGCCTGCGCGTGATTATAGTTATCTCGCGGCACCTATATTAGTTACAATCGGTCCGCGATAATCGAGTTTTCCTATCAACTGCCAACATTTCTATAGAGCGATAATGCTACGCGTTGCAGTTTCGTTCCGATTTAATCCCATCTATGACCATGAAATTAATTTCCAATATCACAGGAGAAATCAAACGTTCGTAACAGATAGGAAAATAGAAACAGGACGAACGATAGAACGATCGAGGTCTGCGCGAGAAATACAATGCGGTCGACGTTCGTAAAACGGTTGAAGAATAGCGAAATAGAAAATGCACGTGTTACCTGCCGATCGCAATTAAGCGAAGAAAACGTACGCTTCTCTTACGTAACGTCAATTGGACGTGATTCACGATGGATTTAGTCAGTTGTGTATCGATTATCGAGAAGCGATCGATATCAAATGGACGTAAGAGGCCTGCGACATTGTTTCCGAATATCGAATATCGTAACCCATCGAACTCCCGATACTCGTTTACCAGCTTCTCGTTAATTAATCCTTTACGGAATTAATTAACCCCTCCCCCCCCCCGATCGTTCGCTAAACGAATCAATCACCGTGTAACGTAGATAAAAGTGATCGGGATTCGTGCTGAAAACGGTGACAGAAACAGAAACAGAAACAGCCCGTTAAAAAGAGGCGCTTGAAAATTGCGCGATAGATATCGACGGATATTCAAATTTTTTGTTCGATAGAATTTTGTTTAATAATAAATCGTCTGTTTAATAGATTGTTCGTAGATACAACCACCTGTTACAAGCTCGAACAACGCGCGCTTATCTCGGTACGAACGAAAATATTTTCTTTTTGATGTGTCGATCAAATTTATCTTAATGGAACCGAACTCGCCTTTCACTAGCCTTACTAATCATCCAGCCAACACTACCGTATATAGCAGAACGTAAAGTATTTTGTAGTTTGCGTAAAGAAATATTTATTTCTGCGTACGCTTCAAATATCACGAGTGGCGCAATCGCATAAATAATTTGTTTAGAAAATGTAACGTGAAAGTAAGTGGTCTGTATTCTGCTTCGTTCGTCGAAGCCTTCTACGCGAGATAATTCGAAAGAATGTTATCTCTTTTACCGTTTATCCAGAGGCAATTCTAGGGACGAGGAACTCGTTTTTACGGCGACAAAATTTTCTTCTACCAAAGCCGGTAAAAAGAACGCACGCCGATCGCATCGATAAAAGAGCAGATTAACGTTAATCCGGAATTTCGACCGGTTCACCTTTCAAACTTGACCGTAATTTCTGTTTGCATCGGAATATTTGCGCCGATGCAAGTTCTATATGCATTGACTATGCGAGAGCGCGACATAAATATATCCGGCAGATAATGACCACATGAATACGAAATGGCGAACGTAAAGACGCCTTTCGACGAGCCCGACCTTGACTCGAGATCGCTTTTTCTTTACGATCCGTCATCGCGAGCCATTGATGACCACATAGAACTCGCGAGTCCCTCCTCCATCTTTTTTTCTTAAAAACAGTTGCGCAACCAACGTTCATGCACGACCATGGAACACCTGAACTTGAATTGCACGTTCAGCAGAGACGTTTTTACGTCGTTATGCGAACGAGTCGACGAGTCTATTCGAAAGTTTTCTGAAGATTACCAAGATATTAATGAAGGACAACAATGACCAATAAACGGCAAGGACAACGAGGACAACGACGGCCACGGTGAAATTGCTATTTCTTTCGTACACCGAATACCTGGCTCGTTCAAACGCACGACCGTGTTACACGTATTTTGGCGTTTATAACGTTCGCGCTGCTATTCTTATCGAGACGAATGCACGCAAATCGATCAGGTTCGGATTTAGTACCCAAAGGCTCTTCGATAGAAATAGGAATTACTTTCGCCAAGTCAATATAGTCGTGCAATTTGTTCTACAACTCGTTCGATCATATTTTCTCATTGTCAGTGCGGTTCGTTGCAATCTATCTACCTGTCTCCGAGTACGTTAGATCGTTTTTGCTTCCAATTACGTCGCCACTTTAATTTACACAGTCTCTTATATCCAATCGTATGGAATGTTGGTTCACTGCTCTGGTAATTTCCTCATTATCGTTCGTAGTTTCGCCGTTTCATCGATATACCGATATGCTGTGTCGAGTGACGCGCGGTGAGATAAAAATCGAGAAAACTCCACGAGCTCGTTGAATTTCGCTTTCTGCCGTTTCGCGTGCGCGTAATTGCACACGAGCTCGTGCTACGAATCGTCACGTTTCGTACAAGTTTTATGCAAATATCGTCAGCTCGCACCGTTTCACCTGTACCTACAAACAGTTCGAATCATCGATGCAAGCGTGACAATTAAGTCGATAGAAATTCGTTTGGTTACGCGGGGAATCGACGATATCAACTTGATCTACGAATCGCAACAGCAGCGAGCAACAAATTTAAAACGGAGCGGTTGTCGCGTTCGCGGCTTAGTTTAAGGAAAAGGCTTTGGTATCGCGTATTCTGTGTTCTCACCTTATCGTTTTAATCGTCCGTATTTTATCCAATATCGATGGTATCCAAAGAAAGCAAGTCGGCGAACAGCGGTGTTTTCCTTAAGACTCTCTCGAAGAGTCACGAAGCATCTCCACGAGCCGACGACCCGAAATCCCGTGATAGCGGCGACGAGGACGACGGTACAGACACGTGACATACATTGATATACCGGAGCATGTATCACCACCGGCACGAGAAACAGATCGTAGCACGTCGTACAGGAACGCAGACGAAACGGTGGAACATTAAAGGGACGGTGTAGCAACGAAATACGATCGGGACAATATCGGAGTTGGCACTGAGAATCACTTCACATGGGAAAACACGTCCACATAGTCACGATACGCGAATGAATGACAAGTGTCGTAGTGTTCGTGCTCGAAGGAAATTCGAACGCAACCGATGATAATCAGAAGTGGTATTCGAACGTAGCGTGGTTCTTCTTAATTTCGCACATGCCACAGGATACCACGCGCGATCTCATCGAAAGGGTGTAATCTGGTGGTAGCCCGATACGTCGCACGACACCCTAAAGCGATATTCGAGGTAAACGGAAGAACGATGCTATCGGACACGATAGCTAGGATCACAGTGACGGCGATGACGACGATTACGACGACAGCGACGACGATGACATCGACGATGATGTTGACGATGACAGCAGCAACGAAGAAGACGGCGGCGACGACGACGACGACGACGACGGCGACGACGGCGACGACGGCGACGACGACGACGACGACGATGACGACGACGACGACGACGACGACGACGACGACGACGACGGCGACGACGACGACAGCGACGACGACAACGACAACGACGTGGAGAACTTTTTTCCAACGGGGTCTGCTCCGTTGGCTGCCCAGGGTCAACCGGCTGGCTCCGAGCGCGGCACTTTTACCCGTTGGGTACTCTCAAGGACTCGGAGGTAGCTCCTATTCCTTTCTCTTATCCTTTCGCGCGCGCGCCTTTTTTATCCCGCTAACCTTTTTAAGCGCACTTTTAATTCCGCTCGGCCGCGTGTCTCCGTGCAGCGTGCACGAGCTCTCCGAGATCTTATTGTAAAAGAGCGACGTACGTCGTGCAAGATCGCCGCCGGGGGATGTATTATCGACCAAAGTGGAGAGAGACACTGAGAAAATCCAGTGCGTCGAAAGGGTGAAGCAGAGTCGAAAGACTAGAAAAGTACGCGGTCTCTCGTCAGAGCTGAGAAAGATAACAAGTGGATTCAGCCACATCCGGATCGTCTTTCAAACTTGTCCTCCGCTGCTACTGGCGTCCTCGACAGAGAGACTTCTCCGTCCTTTTCCTCTTTCTCCCGGTTGCCGAGCCGTCTGACTTCTTCTTTCACGACTCGGCACTGCGCCGGCCGCTTCGTCGTCGTCCACCCCCTGAGACGACGATCCAGAACTCGTGCTCGAACACCGTATCTCCACTGCGTATCGTTGCCTTACAATTTCCTGCGACGCGGCGGATCACCGCTGTTTCTCTCTCCTTCTTCCACTTGCTTCTCTTCTTCCTCTCTGCCTCTCCCTTTCTCTATCTCCTTTCTCTTC
>JACXIV010000095.1:1921829-2143654 GCA_014737475.1 Bombus confusus
CGGGCTCGAATTCTACGACGAAATTGGCTGCTAAAGGCACGTCGTGACAGGGGATCCTGGTGGCTTCTTCGTCCCGGAAGCGGGTTACCGGTGGGATACGAGCGACGACCTTGAACACTCGCGTTTCGCAGAGCACAACACGACCAACAAACGCACGAGAACGATCGTTTCCATCGCTTTCCTCGTCGACGCGGACACGCTCGACGATTCGGACGAACACGGCGAACGATCGCGATCGAACGCGTTCACCGTATGCGCGCTCTTTCACCTGTTTTCGTCGCGGCAGAGACCAAACCGAGAGTTCGTGTCGGCGTGCACCAGCGTCGTCTAATCGGAATTACACACAGATTTCACGAAGCAGCGGACTAGAAATGTTGTTACACAATTGCACGCTTCTTTTCTTGCTCTCGTTTTCCGTCTCGTCTCGTTTCGTTTCGTTTCGTTTCGTTCCGTTTCGTGCGTTCCACTGTTCGAGTTCCCGACAATCACCGTGTTCCTTCCGCGGGAATGGTGCCCGCGATCGACTCTCGCTTAGGAGACACGTCCAAGAGAAACAGCTCGAAGGTGGGACCAAATCCGAAAGCCACCGAGAGAAAGACAGAGAGAGAGAGGCAGAGATATTCGGCTATGCCCAGCCTACGAGACAGGATCGGATTTTAGCGCGCTCCGCACGCGCTCCCGCGAGCCCAACTCGGCGGTTTCAACTTTTACTTTCAGCTCTTACACAACGCAGCCCGCTCTTGCTTGGTACGTAAGCGGCAACCAAGCACCGAGTCTCGCTCTTTGCTCTTCCGAAGCTTCTTCGCCCTCTTTTCCTCCTTTCGTCCTCTCCTCCTTCTTCTTTCTCCTTTCTCTGCCTTTCCCTTCCTTTCTCTTCCTCGCCTTCCGATCCTTTCACGATTTCACGATTTCACAATTTTCCCAGCTGTCTCGGCTATCTCTCCTTTTCTTTCTTTCCCCCTTTCTCTCTCTCTCTCTCCCTTTCTCTCTCTCTCTTTCTCTCTCTCTCTCTCTCTCCCTTTCTCTCTCTCTCTCCCTCTCTTTCGCTTTCCCTGTGTCACAGTTCCAATTCCTGCGATTTTAAATATCGTCGTATCGATGCCGACGATGCACAATCGCGATCCGCTCAAGCCGTTGACATTCTTCTGAAATCCCCGAAAAGCTCGTTTAACATACAACACCGGACTTGCCTAAAGAGCACGTGCGTCGACGAAAGCACGTGCGGATGAGCACGTGTCCGGTGTTTTCGTTCGGCAGGAACGCGCACTCGGATCGCACTGATAACGACGTGTTGTGCCACTCGTTTTCAGATACCACGATATAAAGCCGAAGAAAATTCACGGTGCGGACGATGTCCGATCGTGTCGACACAGTCTCATGAAAATCCGGAAGACAGGAGCAACCAGAGGCCACGTGGCCTCCCGACGAAGACTCGCGGCGAACGACGACAACGATCACGACCACGATCACGACCACGATCACGACCACGACCACGACAACGACTACGACGACGACGACGACGACGACGACGGCGACGACGACGATCGTGAGCACGGTCACCGATAGAAACGAAACGTTAACAACGTTGTCGTTGACTTTCACGAAATTTGTCTCACTACACACGCGTCGCACACACGCACGTCATACACAGAAACTACACGTTCGATCGACACGATGTATGTTTTTCGCGCGTGATCTCTCTCTCTTTCTCACTTCGCCGGAGGACTTCTTCAGGGAGAGAGGGTCTCTTCCGGTCTCCGCGGTGTGTCTCACTGCTCCTCGCTCCGTCGTAACTTTTGCGCAAACCCGAGACCCTCTCTTACTCTCTGTGCTGTTCACGCTCTCTCGCTCTTTCCTTCTTTCTCTTTTCCTCTTTCTCCCCCCTCTCGCTCTCTTTTCCCTCCCTCTCTCTTTCTCTGTCTCTCTTGTCCTTCTCCCTCTCTCTCACTCTCCCCCTTTCTCTCTCTATCTCTCTGTCTATCTCTGTCTCTACCTCTATCTCCGTCCTGCGTACGACACTTTGCTTTTTCTCTCTCTTTCTCTTTCTCTGGCTGGTCCTAGGTAAACGCGAAGAGAGGTAGACTGGGCAGTCGACGAGTGACTACGGTGGTGGTGGTGGTGGTGGTGGTGGTGGTGGCGGTGGTGGTGGTGGCGGTGGTTACGATGGTGGTGGTTGATGCGATCCGATGGTAGTGGTGGTACACGAATTCCGCTTGAAACGAGTGCGTATATACCGTCCAGCGATCGGAGCGTGGCAGGACGGTGACAGTGACGATGACGGTAACGGTGGTAGTAGTGACTCTGCGGTGGTGGTGGTGGTAGAGAAGAGGCCAGGTGGGCCCCGTGGCTTACAGACGAGCCCAGAAAGGGTTGAGGGTCCGAAAAGCACGGTTCTCTCTCTCTCGAGAACTCCCGGCGGAATACTCACGCTAGAGAGGAGGCCTCGCGAGCCTCGTGAGTTCGTTTGTAAAGGGACCGTAGTATTGGTTCCTCGTCGAGTGGCACCTCTTCTCTTCTCTCTTCCTCTCTTACTCGCTCTCCCTCAGCCTATCTCTTTCCTACGCTTACTCTTTCCTCCCACCATTGCCCCTCCACCTACCACCACCTTCCTCCACTCTCCCTTTCCCCACTGGTGCTCTCACTATTACATTACAAATAGCTCTCTTGCCTAGGCCGCGTTTGTGAGGTGTTGCTCCTTCCGTGCACATTTACGTTACTCAACGTTGTGTGCAAGTACGCGCGCCTCGATTCACGTGTGGAACCTGTGTGTTCGTGTTCCTCGATGCACATGCACGAACTGTCGTACGATAAGAGTACAGACTTCGTCTGTCTTCGTTTCTTCCGTCTTCTTCTCTTCCTCTCTCTCTCCCCCCCCCCTTCCCCCCCCCTCTCTCGCTCCCTCCCTCCCTCTCTCTCTCTCTCTCTCTCTCTCTCTCTCCCTTCCACGTTCTCCTTTTCTCTTTCTCTGTTTTTCGTCTTTTCTTTCTCGTTTCTCCGTTCGTAGACGCGCGCATATGTCCATATCGTTTGGTAGTGTGCACACGTACGAACGCACACGCGAAAATCGCAACCACTCTATACTCTTTATTCTCGTCCTCGTCGCTCGGATGCGGCCGAATAGCGAGTTTCTTTGTCACGATAATGGTGTAATACAAGGCTCCGCTCGTGCTCGTGCACGTAATACGTAAGAATGGAGCGAGAGAGCTTCGCAGACCCCTGCGCGCTTCTCTTTTTCTTTCTTTCTTTCCTCCTTTCTTTCCTTTTTCTTTTCTTTCTTTCTTTCTTTCTTTCATTTCGTTTCGTTTCATTTCCTTCCTCCTCTTCCCTACGACCCGAGCTCTCTCACCCCGTCTTTTGCGACCCAACATTTCCGTTCTTTCTGTTCGTCCTCCCGTGAGCCTTTTCCTCCTGTGTCCACCATGTCTATCTCTGTAATCTCTCTCTCGTTCTCTCTATTATTCCGTCTTTCTTTATCACCGGCTGAAACTTTATCTTTTGCTTTTCACTGCCCTCCCTCGACCCGTCCCACTCCCACTCTTTGTCTTTCCCGCTTCTTTTCTCACTCCGCCTCGATCCTCTGGTCTATGCGAACGAGCAAACGCGCTTGCGCGTCTCTTCAGTCTCTCGCGAACCGAGGAGATAGAACGTTATGTTTTCACCGCCTCCCTTCTTCCTTCCCTTTCCACCTTCCTGTAAATCCCTCTCTAGGCTCTGGATCGCTCTCTCGTTTCTTTCGCCGACCTTCCAACCCGTGCCTATTCCCCTCTCGTCCACCTATCACTCCCACGTGCTTTCTTCCCATTTAAAAACGTATGGCCCGCGACCGGCCGGGTTCATCCAATCGGTTCGAGCGCGCGACCGTCGCGCGCACTCTTTTTCATCCGAAGAATTATGTCGTTGCTCTAGTTATGCATCGGAAACGCTTTCAGCCGTGATCGATAGTGAAATGCTTGAACGACTCGCTGGTAAACACCTACTGCTTCGAGCTTCCTCCGCGTTTACTTTGATTACGAGTTTAGCTCGTGACACGAGCATCTTTAACCGCTCTTATCGTCCGATTAACCTTAAATGGGCTCGAATCCGTTCTGCTTATTTGTCCGTTTGTATACGCTCCGTTCCATGGCTCGGTCGTTCACAAAAGACTTACTTGCTTACTTACATGCTCCAATTCGAATTGTTTAGAACGGTCCATTCCCGATTGTCCGTTCGTAGCTTTGCGCGGTAGAGTCGGCTCGAATCGATAATTACGCGTCACAAAGTATCGTAAAATGTTGCAAGGAAACTCTGGTTATTCCGAATCGAGCCTACGAAGAACGAGCGGAAGCTTTTAAGCGATGTTTTTTTCATTCATTGTTGCGATTCGCGTCAGCCGTCTGTACGCCGTCGTCCGTTTCATTAACGAAAGCTTTAGCTCGTGAACGTTTTACTTTTCATTGGGACTATTTATAAACATTCTTCGAAAGAATCTCATGGCCGACTGGTGTGACTTGAATTCGAGTCGGTGCACCAGGTATGCGATTGTTTCATCGTTCCTCTTTCTCTAGCCAGATAGCAGGGGACAGGCGTACCCGCAGCTAATGCCATTCGTAGATTCGGTCAACGATGTGCACGCGTCCGGAGATTACGGCAGCGCAGCGGCTGGCTATACTTAGAGCGGTAGACGAATTTCGCTCGAGGGACGCTCCGAAAGGAGGTCGAGAAACAGCTGATGCGATATGTATTGCGTTCAGCTCCTCGCCGCGATAAACTCTTCCTATGCTCTTTCTCACCGCGAAACATAGTCCGACCGTATTAACGCGTCGACTGTCGCACGAATTTTGCATATTTTACGTATAACGTCAGAACGTCGTCGCTTATTTTAGCATCATATGTAAGATTTTGTAAGATGCGTATAAAGTATGTCCGATTTAAACGTACATACGCGCTATATTCTTAAGTATCGAAAATGCAAGAAAACGTCTTATACGAAAGTCGAAGTTTCTCTCATGGAAGAAACTCAACGCTAGAACTACCGATTACCGAATACGTAGCTACTTATACACGTATCTTACGTACAGTCGATTAAAATTCAAACGATACGAAACTATGCAAGTATGTGTAATTATGTTCCTATCTCGATAACAGTTAACGCTAATATTAATAAAAATACTTGCGCGCTTTCTAATCAGAGAACAAGGAACTGGTACCGGTCATTTTGATTTCGTAGTTTTGTTGTTCGTATAATATTTCGATTTTTATTTTCATTGTTATTACATTATATGTATATATAAATATAAATATGTGTGTGTTATTTTAATAACCACGTAATTTTTCTAAATGGAGCTGTTGTTACTGTCGTCGCTATTTTATTATACATTCCGAGATGAATTCAACAATGTGTATCACGAGTACACTTCAACGTTAATTTGTGGAAAATTAGTAATAAATACGTAACAAGTTTGTATCTGTTAGTCGTGCCACGCGCGTCTACGATACGAGAAAAAATCGAGTCGAACGCTTTTGTTTATAGGAGTGATTACATTAGCGTGTACCTACATACGTGTAATACCGCGTGTGCCCTCAATCCAGGGATATGCAAACTACAAAAACCAAAATTGTTGCAGCAGTTTCTAGCGCACCGTAATTACAAATATCGAAAATTGTACGAATAGATCGTTTATTTAATTTAAATCATCGACGACCTCCATGGTGCCCCTGGTAAATCTATCGTTAATCACGAGTAAGTCGTATGACATACGTGTTAATTCGATTTCTTCGATCGAATAAAGTACTTGCGGCCATAACAAAAAGCAAAGATCGAGGGAGCCTTGAAATAAAATAATCGGAGCCGCGAGTAACGTGAAAATGTCAGTACGACGCTTTGTTCGAGTTGTACGAACTGCCGACGGCCTCGTTCGGTTTATTTCGTGATTTAATAGCAAGTACTGGAAGACGTTGAACAGGCCCGTTACTGTGTTCCACCTGCGTTAAAAATGTCATCCTCTCGACTAATAATTTAGTCGCTAATCGATGAGAAATCGATGACCTTTTGGACAAATATGAGCGTGGCAACTTGGAAACGCCGTCTTAATCAATCGAATCCAACGTTAAACCGCGCTTACGTGGCTTAATCGTTTCGACAGTCTACAAAAAGAAGTCTCGGCGATAGCGATGCGTTTTCAGGAGGGTTTTATCAACATTAAATGTCAGGTTAATCATCGTTCGCACGATCGATTATTTGACGTTGGTTATCGAGAGATCGACGACGATTTTTCGGACGAACGAACGCAAAAAGGTGTAAAAACTCTTCCTCTGTTCGTCTTTCTCTCGTTCTTCCTCTTCCAAGAAGCCGTCGTACGTTACGTTAAATGTTTACCGTGTTATCTACGTCGGCGTAATTGCGAGAAATTAATTAATTCGCACTCAGTCTCGTGGACTCGTCCCGTTGCCGCCTGGCGTCGAGTTATCGAGCTCGATACTATTTATTTATTTATGGTGCGGTCTAAATTAAAAGCGCGTCGAGAAGGCCAAACGCCTTGCGTAATCGTTACAGGGAACACTCGGCTGTTTATCATTACGTGCGAAAGATAGAAGGAAGTGGAGGGGAAAAAGGAAGTGAGAGAGAAAGAAGAACGAAGAAAAGAGAGAAAAGTTGCAAGGTCCTCTTCGACCTCGGTATGCATGCAATTAAACGCTCTGCTATTTTTTTTTCGCAATTCCTTCTTTGTTTTTCACTGTACCATCGAGATCTACGTCTTGCCATTATTCGTTTCCTTCGGTTTTTGCTTAATTTGCATTCATCTTACTCGTTATTTATCACAGCGCAGTATTCTTCGTTTCATCGTATCGCCGATGGAGGAAAAGCCGACAGATGCTGCGCAAATTGCTTGGCGAGCTTCTTCTACCTTGCCGTTGCTTTCTACGTTGAATTCGCCTAGTTGAAAGCCGCGATAGAGACTCGTAACTATAAACTACTAACGTCGACCACGTACATAGGTGGTGCGCAAACATTTCTCTCGCTATCTGCACAATCTTATCACCTTAGAAATTCTTTTCCTCGCCTGACTCATGCGACGGTATATGTATAATTAGGACAGCCTACTCCGGTCGTCGCGTCGTTGTCGAGCAGTAAAATGAATTCTACTCTTTAGTACGGCGGAATCGAAAGGTCTTTCGTGCGGTGGCGTTTCCCCGCAGCCGCTATGCTTAAAATTTCTAACTGTTGCGTCCGCGATTTGATATTTCACGCAATACATAATCTTCTATGAACGTTGCTCAACGCAGTCTGTCGCTCAACGTAATTCTTTACGAACGTGTATGCGTTATACAGTTGGAACGGCACGCGCGAAAGTATCAGTCTCCTTCTGTCACAGGCAACGTAAAAGAACAGAAATTCCGTTGACGCGGCACTATGCACAGAAATTATGGAACAACACCCTTGGACAGCTTGGTCTCTTTCGTGAGACGGTCTCACCCTACTCCTAACTTCTTCGCTCCGTCTTTTTCTCCGTCCATTTCTCTCTCTCTCTCTCTCTCTCTCTCTCTCTCTCTCTCTCTCCCTTCTTCTCTCCCCCTCTGTCGGACTCTCCTTTCTAACTCTCCTTACTTCTACCTCGTCCCATGAGATGGTCGCCGACCGTCGTACTTGCACCTTTCTCGCAACACGACGCGACGCAGGTCTAGCCATTCCTTCTTTCCTTGTCCCTTTCACTCGAATCGAGCCAGAAGAGGAAAGAGGTTTTAGCGAAACGAGGAAGAAAGAGAGAAGAAAACCGGGAAAAGGGTAGGGAGAAGCTGTGACGAAGGTGCAACGGAACGGGATGAAAAGGGGGACCAGAGGAGACAGAGGGAGAAAGAGAGAAAGAGAATGTCGAAAGAGAGGATAAGTGAGAGAGCGAGAGAGCGAGGGAGAAAGAGCGAGAGAGAGAGAGGGGGCAGGGGGGTAGGGGAGGAGAATGCAGAATGAGAAATAGAAAGACGGAGATCCAGTTTGACCGTATAAGTTAGATCCTCGTTGGTCTCGTATATTTCGAGGTGACTCGTTTTATTGCGAATCCGGTTTGCTTCCCGTGACGGAGGGTGAAGCAAGAAAACGCGCGAAGAGGCAGGAAGAGAAACAGAGAGAGGGTGAGCGCGCGAGAGGGCTGCGATGGACGGCGAAGGAAGTGGAGGAGGAGGAGTCGTAGGAAAAGGAAAGGAAAGGGAGGGATCTTTCTTTGGTCGTTCCAACGATACGGGTCCTCCCTTTCTCCTCTCATTCTCTTCTAGTCGATGCTGCACGCTTCGTTGCTGAATCGCTGCCTGTCGAGCTTCCATCGTTGCTGCTTGCGAAGAGACGGTGAACGCGCGTCGGCGATGCTTGCTCGTGTTGCTACCGCTAGTTGCTACCGACCGGTAGTTCGAACACCGATGCACATTACGCGATGCTGGTGTAGGTGATAGAGGTGACGAAGCTGGAGGTGGTGGCCAGTTTCAAGGTTGCCTCCTCGATCGTTACAACTTGCGCGCACAGTTAACTACTAGTCGTACTCATCTTGGACGATTTCTTGGCCACGATTTTCTACCGGTACGTCGATACTTACGCTCGATCGCGAATATACAAGTATGCGCTCAACGTCATCGATAAATTCTCTTGCTTTAATTGCATAATGATTCGCCGCAGATACGAGAGATTTCAAACAGGTATTACAGAATCGATCGATCGTCGTCAACGTTAATTTCGACCCGTCCTTCGCAATCGATTAAAATAATCAATTTGTTTGTTTGCTCGATCGCATACCTGGTATCGTTACCTGTTGCGCTTACTCGTTGTACGTTATTTTGACAAGCGTCATACCCGGCTTTCGTTTGGCAGATAAGCATTATTTGATCGACGAAAGGATCACTTACCTACCTAATTACCAGATTTTCTTAAACAGTTAGCTACCATAACGTATTAACCGAGAAACGATATTAAACGTTCGATACAATTTGTATATTGCCGACAATAGCATTCCAATAATACAGCGAGTAAAATGTCGAGTTACGACGAGTTCTTCAAATTTCAAACGAAAGGGTAATAAATCTGACGTTTGATAGTAAATAGCTATCTGCAATTCTCTCGGCACATCCAAAGTTCACGAGTAAAACCGACAACAGTTTCATCTATAAAGTAGATCGTTACAAAGCTGCAAATTTCCCAACAATTTGCAAAAAACCTTGTTGTCCGTCCAAACATCGTTCGAAATTGCGTAACGTACACTCTACGTACGTACGTTACATACGTATGTAACGCACTTAGAATAAGGATAAATGGATGTCCTAAGTAGAAAATGGATATTTATCAATGGTATAAGAAAAATGAACTTTTTAAACATGTTATTACAGATCTAATGTAACGAAGATTATGTTTAAAATTAGCAGGTGCCCGATAATTTGCGGGCGGCAACATGCAATGTCTTCTGTAGGAAATGCCTCGAATTAATTGTCTGCTGGTTTCGTAACCTAGCGATTCGATGATTTGGAAAATGAGAAAAACAAGCTCTTCCTCGAGTCTCGCGAAACGGCCGCGCCCCATTAGGATTCGAGGAAAAAACCTTTCCATCCTACTGCGATCGTCTGAGCGAACTTACGTCATTTATGGCGCTTTGTCTTCCTGCTCGAGGTATCTCTGTCTCGGTTTCTCGTAATTGATTACAAAGTTTAGCATAATACTTCTACCTGGGAAATTGAATTATACATTCGTATATCGACGGTATGAAAACTACGCTCGCTTAGTAGAATCCGCGGTCCAGGAACTGGCGTGCAACGAGAAGACTGCAACGAGACGAGAGAGATTCTTCTAATTGTCGCGCAATGCCACGATAAGTATCACAGTAGCTAATGAAAAAATGCTTGTGCTTCTCCGTGGAAAGATACGGCTCGGTCTAAAATCAGAACAAGGTTGTGTAAGCGTATGCAGAGAGTGCTAACATCGATAGGTACCTATTTTTGCATTATCGTGGCCGCGTCGTTTGATAAAATTTAAGTTATTTATTAATAAATAGCGTCACTTTCGACACAGATAAATCGATCTTCGTTATTTTCTACCTACGAATACTTTGTATCTGCTATAATAATGCTTTGTATCTACTGGCATTAAAATTCCTACGGAATTTCGAGTACAACGACAACCCCTTAACTTAGAATATCGTGCGAGAGACGCGGTACGTAGATCGGGCGAAACATATCACAAACAACACGCGCGAGAGACATGGTGCGTCGATGTTATTGATTTATTATTTACTTTGAGATAATAAATCTTTCTCGCTCAACGATCGATTGGTAGTAATTATTTATCGAACATCTTGCAAAATAAAATTAGTTGTACCTTACACACGCATTTACATATGAAAAGACATGTGCGATTTGTTCGATGCAATTGCCTGAGCGAATTGGAACGTAAGAACGCACGCATGAAATTGCTTCTTTCTAGATAAAGCGGAATGCCTGTTTTCTCAAACGTTCTAATAATAGCTAGCAGACAGGTGGGTATATCTATTTATGCACTTGGTTTTCGTTGTTTGCGAAATTACGTATCGTTTCTGTCATGCTAAATGCTCTTTTTTTCAACAACGATACCAAGACGTTGTTTCATTCTTCGCTCGCGGTAAAAAAAATAACCAAATAGCTGAACATTTTACCATCCAGTCGACTAAATTATTATTCATAAATTCGCTTCGAGTCGTAAAACGATTCTTAGTATACCGGTATTGTACTTGCATCTGTTACGTCATATTTCTATCCATTCAACCTGCTCCCTGCATTTACATTTCGCACAAAGCGCGCGAGTAAAATTGATCCATTCGCACGTATGCCCGCACATTTCCACGTATTCTTTCGTTTTTCCATTCGTACTTTTACCGGACCCCTCATTCAGATCGCTCGCCGAGTACCTACATATTCGCGACTACGCTAATGGATTACGCTTAAAATCGAGCGTGTCTTCCGCAACTTCCGTTGGTCGAGCATCTCGACTATCGTCGGCAGCAGAAGAAAACTCGGCTGTGCTACTATCATCGCGGGCAACGAAGTAATAGAGTGTAGCAATAGAGTAGGCTGATGTCATGCGGTAACCTTCTACTTTGCACGTACAGTTGTTCACAGAAATGCGCGTCTGTTGCATCGTTGCCCGATACGGTTCGTCATTTTCTAAATTAGCGTCTCAAGCGGTCGAACGGAGAGACGCGAAAAGCGATCTCGTAAAAGCTACTAGCGAAAGAAGGAAGCCGAAGGAACGTCCGCTACGCTCGTTTCTTACGCAAGTAGGAATTTCACGATGTCCTCGCGGTCGTTATCGTATCGGTGATTTTTGCAGCCATGGCGGCGATTCCACGGAGCTGTACGTCGAGAGACGCAGGCCGTACAATCGCGTATGGAAAGAACCGACGCATACACACGGCGGTTCGTGACGAATCTTTCAACGTCGAGTTAACGACGGCTGATAACAGTCGTTTTTCCGTGGACGTGCTCGGATAATAGCAGGAAGCCGTCGACTTTCCAAAGCGGAAAACGCGGGCCCGCGTGAGCGCGCGTTTACGTCCACGCGCGTACGCATCGAGTCTTCTGTTTCGCTCGGAGGAAAGGAAAAAAATAAACGTATTGCTGAATAGACCGGTAGCTTGGGGAAACAATAGTTGACTGGTTGCGAGAGAAAACGAGGAAAAAATCGACGCGAACAGCAAGATGATGCAATCTCGGTATCGAGTGCGAACCGTGTACAACGAGACTTGTAACGAGTCTTTCGCGAAAAATAGCGAACCCGATTGCAGATAAATGTTACTCCGCGGAATTTTCATCCTGATAGGCATCTTGTTAATGTATGATTTGTTGCGCGATTGTACGTGAATCTAGAACTGACACCGGCAAATTATGTGCGAATGATACACAGGCCGTCTACGCGTATACAATCAGATTACTAGATTAACGTGAAATCTCTGGCTGTACGAAAAGTACCTTGCATTCGTCTCCTTCGTTCGAATCAACGATCTGGCAAAAGTCGTGTAAACAACTTACGAGACAGGCTATCTCGCTTAAAGCAGGATAAATATACTTTCTTATTTGAAGTTTCTAATGCAACTAGATGCGCGCGAGGGCTCGTCGTACCATCGTTATGATAGACCTTAAAAAACGAAAAAACGAATAGGTTAAAAACCGTAGGCCGACGATTAACAAAGACGGACAGAATAACATCACGTAGAACAAAAAGTTTTCCAAGCCGCTCGCGAGGAACGTTGAACATATCGGTCATGGTGTTTTCACGTCTATCCGGAATATTGTCGATTACACTGAGATAAAAAGGTGTTTGCTCAGCATTTAAAAGTGTTGTAACACCATCGACACGTGGGGAGCGTTAGCAGGGAGCGTAGTAGCGCGTCTAATGGTTGGGCGAGATTTTATAGAATTTCTTCTGGCTTGGATTCAGTGGAACGGCGCCTCGCGTTAATTGGTAATTGTTCCGACCGAGGGTCGACCGCGATACGATAAACGAATAACAACGATAAACGTATCGCCCGATCTTTCGTTACCTTGACTGACACATCGTTAAATCCCACACGCACTTTTTTTTGCCTTTTTTCTAGACGATCCTGATCTCTCATCTAGTCGTCGAGCACGCCAGACGCGGCATTGCAGTGGCATTACAGATCATTATGTAATGTCATAATGTTATGTGAACGTTTTACATTCGATGCCTTGCACCACTGCGGTCTCAAGGTCTTTACATTGTTGTTTGTACAACGAGTTAACACGTCGATGCGATCCAGGGACGTATTTGCCGGAGAAAATTCTACCGGCGCGAGCGCCTCTTCTCTCGTCGACAAAATTCATTGGCATGTCTTACGATTGAAATTGGAAAAATTCGAACAATTATACCGGTTAGCACCGCAACAACCGATCATCGATATTACATTGGCTTTCGTCAGTGTCGAAGATGGTTTGACCAAATATCGTGGATTATTGATTTAACGAAGAGTCGACTGTTTTAAATACGTTGATAACCTCTGTCAAGTATACGCCACGTTCTCAGGTACTTTTAAACTCGATACGTGTAATCGTAATAATAATAATCGTGTTTTATTATTGGCGGTGGTAAGGAAATTTCAAAAATTGTTGCATAGTTGCCATAATATATTCGCGAAACGTTCCTATAAGTGTTCGAGTACAAGTACTTCGGTGGATCGCTATATCTATAATCGGAAAATAAAATTGAATTATTGTTAGGAAACGTTTGCTGGTACGGTTTTCGGGCATCAGTTATCGTTATCACCGAGCACAGCAAAAAACAACTCTCGGGGAGTCTTAACATTTCTGTAAAGATGCAACCTTGAAATGAAATTTCTCAAAGCGATCTTTCTCAACCCCAAACTCTTCCCTTTGCTCGAGTTCGTCGCAACCAGTTCGCAAGCACGTAAACGCACCAATAAAGTATGAAAAGCAAGAAACACTCCGTCAAGCAATAATTTCGTCGAGGTTGAAACTCTTCGTCTCCGGCAAACGGAAAACGTCGTAAACGTTAATTATACAAGCAGGTATAAATAAGGGTTAACAACGGATCGACCGTTTCTAGAATAGACTCGTTTCGTCGCTACGCTCTGGACATACCCCGATCACAAAAGAGAATTTTCTCAGCACCGAATGTCACTCTCGAAAGCTCTCCTTCTCATTGTCATTTGCAGCTCCGTAAATTATTTTCGAACGTTCTGCCAACCTCTGCCGTGCCGACAGATCTTATCGATCATTTAAACACAGAAACTCCGAGAGAGCCTTAATTGCAATCGATTGTTGTACCGTGATTTGCGAGCAATAACATATTATCGTTAGATCTTCTATTTGCATTGTCGGCTCTCAATACGAAATTATCCTAATTACAAATATGAATGACATAAGAACGATCTACGTGTATATGGGCCACACATCGATCGTTTCTTCTAGGATAATTTATTCTTTGCAATTACGACGCAAGGAAACAGGCTAAAATCTCAAAGTTTAATCGACTGATTATTTATTTATTTATTCCTGGGCGAAGACCCCTTGATATCAGGTTCGTGACAAAATAAAAAAAGGAATAGCAACAAATAACAATAAATCAACCGTAATTGCACGATTGCGTAAATGAGTTACAACAAAGATCGCGAAGGTAGATAAAGATTTGTGAAACAAAATCGATGTTTTATTGAATCGGTTACAGATAATGACCCTTTCTATCTTTCGCTGTGAAGTAACGTAGAAAAGGTCGTTGTTTCCAAGAAATCTCTCTCGGAGAAGAGGAATATTATATAATCCTGTAACACAATTTATTCAAATAAACTAGATTCTTTAAATATATATATATGTAACGACCTAGACCATTAATCGCTTCCTCTTCGGTACACCTTTTTTTCACCTTCCAACAAAGATAAATATCTAGATTTATGATTCAAGTCGATAATTATTTCCGAGAAACAATTCCATATGATACGAAAATAATCACAGCGAGCTGAATCAGAGCAAGAGAACCGATTCGACGTTTAGTTGCACAACACCGTGTATCTAATCGATGTCAAAGGCAATAATTTTATAGAATTTGCTAAAATATCGCGTTATCTTGTTATAGATAGCTGGATCATTACACGATTACGTAAAGTTTCATCGCGTCTGGCATTTTCTCTCCGTGGTTGTCGAAGAAACAGAGATATCCGATAAGTTCGATGATAACGAAAGAATTATATCCATTTTTCCGTATACCGTAAATACTGCTGATCGCGGCACGGTATCGACGTTACTTCGTCGGTGGTTTAATAAACTGGTTTGCATAGAAGAAGGTTGAGCGGAACCGAGCCGAATCTTGCGTCGAGCGTATTTCGACTCTTTTCGAAGCGTATTGCTCACGTTGCCTAACGATCTCGAGGAAAGGGAGCAAAGAAGGGAGCGAAGAAGGAAACGAGAGCCTCGTTTCAGGATGCTTTCATTCACGCGGTCGCAGCCTTTACAATCCTTCGCTTCCGCGCGTGGGAAGGGTTCCATCGTGCATGCAGCTGGGCCAGGGGAGAAACTAAAGAGCGCCGATGAAGAAAAGGACATGACATTGAAACAAATTGCTGGGACAAGCGCCGAAGAAAGTGGAAAAATATAGCGAAATAGGAGACAAACTCCGAACAGCGAAGGAATATACGCAGAAGCCGGTAATTATTTTCTAAAGTTCGTTTCGTTATCTTCGTCAATTTTTATTATATTTAGCTGCCTTTGGCGAAAGAAAGTTAACGCGTATTATTCAATTGTAATCTTTACGGCAAAACGATTTCTATTTAACGTTTCAGATATCGTAAAACGTAGGTTTCGAAATTATCGTTTCTCGAGTTTCCTGATTTGTGTTTGTGCTACGTCTTCTTTCATTCTAGTCGATTTACTAACTATTAGTTTTATCTCTTTTAAATCAAGGTTATTTATTTGCGTCTTTGCTTTCTACAGATAGTGGCGGGTTCCTATGAATTGTTTTAATACGTTTTTCGTATCTCGAGGAAACGATAACGCCGCTTATTTATATTTTTATTTTCCAATCGTGTCACGTTTATGCGACTCTCGTGTATTATTTCGTGGCTTGGTCCTCAATTGGTTGATCTTTACGCCTCGAAGTTATATTTTGCGATAGAAATTGAATGAAGGATTGTAAGTTTGTCAGATTTACATAGGATTGTACAGGGAAGCCTGGTCTTACGCCAATGTTTTTATTCATCAGCTACGAAGATCGAGAAAGAACGAAATCTGTTTCGAATTTTCTCTCGATGTAGAAAACAGCGCTTGGGAACAAACGGAGGGGTTGAGATCGTAAAAAAACGTGCCGGTAAGGAAAGGAGGAAAGAGCAAGAGGCAAGAGGAAGGAAATACAGAGAAGCAAGAATAGGAGCATCGAATATAAAAAAGAAGAGAGAGGACAGAGAGAGAGAGAGAGAGAGAGAGAGGAAAACTGAGGACGGAAACGCAAAGAGAGGCAGGAGGCAGAGGAAAATACGATAGAGGCAAAGTCGCATGCGTACATTCTGATAAGGTCTTATCGTGTGAAAGCACCGTGGCCTACTTATACTTGGTGCGTGGTTGTACGCGTCTCTAACGTTTGCGTGATCGCACACACACGCGTGCATCTCATCGTTGGCTACGCACGCAACGGAGTACACACTGACGCAAGCGTGCTGTCGTGCTATTGCAACCACGCGTAAGAGTTTATGCGAGCTACGAGCACGCGTGAACGAACGTGCCGTTGCAAGAAAAGCCTATCTATACACCGATGAAAATAAAGTTTCCTTTCTATTTTACAACTTATTTTTCCTACGCTCTATTTATAGACTTTGAACTTTCGTTCTTCTCAACTGTGTTCTTCGAATTTTTTTCCGATCGATCATAATCAAAAGTATTTAGCGATAAAAGTGAATTGCGCGTATCGCAGATGTTACGGAGGAGCCACGAAGCGGGAAACGATACAAACATTTAAACGTCGTTGTGGTGTAATCGGGTGGGATTGCGGCATGCATAATGCAAAGCGTTCGAGCCCTAAATACAGGGTGTCTCGTAAGTCATGTAATCGGTAAGAGGGTGAGTCTAGCTTGAAAGGACGAGTCAAAAACATGGAGAAAAAAGTTTATGCAACCTTCATCTATGTAAGTAGTTACGTAAGTAGTTATTCTTTGTCTATAGAGATATCGAAGATGCTTTTATACAGATGAAATAAATCTCTTCGTATTAAACTTACAGAGATCTGATTTCAGAGATCGTAGATGGAGAGTGGAAAACGCACGATCAAGTGGAATAATAAATTTGATCGATTACTCGCGATAATAAAAAAAAAGGCGTGAGTACAAACATAAGTAAAGACACAAAGAGTCTACTAGGCGAAATCGATCAAAAGGCAATTCTGTCAAAAGTAAAACTACTTTTCCGATTGTACTATTATTTGTTGGACACTCTGTATAGTCCACGTCTTGTTCTCGGCGTGGCAGTAGAAAAACTGCAAGAATTACGGAAACGATTAGCAAACGGAACGATTACTTCCTTTCTGACCAATTATCGTCACGAGAGGATAGAGGAAAAGATCGTTCGAATTTCTCGCTCGTTAGCTAGACTGAAAGGTTGGTTAAGTTGATAATCGATGGACTTGGTCGATAGGCGAAAAGCAGCTCAGAAAGGGGAACAATAAAGTGGAGATTCGATAGCTCCTCGTGGCCGACTCGCAACCGCGTGTATATACACGCGAGCCCGTACGTACATACGGCAAATTGCGAAATTGGGTCGGCCAGAAATTGAAGCTGATCCGCCTGTTCTTCGCGTCGATGAGGGCAACTGCGAAGGCGACACGTAAAATTTTACCGATAACGTGCATACTTTGACGAACCGCTCGCCACTATCTCTCTTCGAACAAGCTAAATCAAAAGTCTTTCAAATCCATCTATCAAACTACCAGGTACTTTGCTGTAAACGTTCCTGCCTGTTAATCCCGTACAGGCTTTTATAGTATTATCTGGATTATTCGGTAAATAATGTTTTCAAATACGTAACGTTAATATATTCAGAAATGTCAAAACGTTAAAAGCCTACCGTGTCCATTGTCATCCAAAAATGAAAATATTATTTCTGATTAAAAAGTTTATCGCATCATCCTTCGTTATGAAACGCAAGTAATGTTAGAGAAAGAAATGTTTTTTGCAAGTCGGAAGAATTAAAGAGTCGCGCGTTGGGATACACGATATTTGATAAGAAAGAACGAAGAAGCGATATTATTTATAAGGTCATTTAATACTTGATATCGTCGTATATAAATTTAAGATTGCCAAAATTATGCGTCTTGATATATTAGCCTGCCATAATGGAGGGTAATGTGCTGCACCGGGAAACAACGATTTTGAGCCAGAAATAATCGAAGAGTACGAGTAATCTCGAAACTCATTCTTCGGTATTTCAGACGTTGAGATTTCTCATGCAGCTCCTTATAACAGATATACAAAATGCATGTTTTACGTTATTTCGTAAATCAACGCGGCGAAATATGGATGTGTAAATTATAATTGTAAGAAATAATAAAACATCTTGAGAATTTAATTTATTAATTCACTTTTGATCCCTAATGTTATCAAAGAATTATTTCTTATGATTTTTTTTTTTGGGGGGGGGGGGGAACACATAACAATGTTATCCTCGCTGTCGTAAAAGTCCCTAAAATGATTTAGTTTCATAGCGCGCATATGTTAAATTCAATTAAATTGCTTTTCTTTTGCTTCTGCTTTTTATCACGCACAACTTTATCAGTTGATCTGCATTTCAAACAAAAATTTAAAATAATTTGAATTACGATATTACAGATATTAAGGAAAAAAATACAAAATTGGGGGCCATACCCCCTCTTCTAACAGACGATAATTATGGAACGATCGTAAATTTCATTTTGCGCACTTCAGGCACGTTTTTACGCACGTGATATGCGTTAAAGTTTTTAAGGTTACGCTATTTTCCTCGTAACACGTAAACGTTATTGGCGATTTAGAATTTTTTTAGTAACAGATGGACAAGATTTCAACGCAAATAAGGTTCTAAGCGTAACAAGACAAGACTCGAGGCCTTGATACGATACTTTCATTAAAATTCATTAATCGTCGATCATACCACCACTTTGCTATTAAAGTATTATTACATTAAAAATATCGATAGGGAGGATTTTATTCTCCTCGTTATATAAGCTTTAAAATGTTGCGTTTGATCTCATCGCTGAAAGGGTGATATGACATCGTGAAATAATCATAGAGCAATAATTTGAACGTAAACGTGAAATGTTAGTGAACTTTAGAAGCAAGAACTGTCTGGTTAATGAAATAAATTGGTTTTCCTAGTACGATTCTAATTATTATGAATCATTTTTATACATGAATATCTGTTCCGTACAGAAGAAAATCCGTACTTTTAACTCGATGTCAGCATAATACATATTTACTAATGACGCACTGCGAACATGTGCAATAAAGTTTAGCTATGAGTAAGAGCATCGTGCTAAAATTCGTGAATGCATTTAACGCCTGCCTGCTATTTATGTCCGCGATGCTAATACAGCGGATTATGCAATATTGTTGATGACATTCGTCGAGAGCGTAATTGCAATTACGGAATTTGTGTTTTAATTATCTTTAAATTCGACTCGTACATACCTTCGAATTTTTCCGATCCATTTTACGAATTTTCCCTGTTACGTTCGATTAATTATTCGACGATCACGACTGAACGGTACATTATCATTGAATAGTATAAAAATTTATTACTGCATTTACACCCGATTGCACTGACTTATTGTTGCGAAACGTTCACTGTCAAACGATGCTCTATCGATTGTCACGCAACGTACATAAAGTATAAACATTCTTTGTTGGCGCAGTACAATTCCGTTTCGAAGGAATATTTTCTATTTCATACGTTACCTATTATCTGTTTACATCTGTAACTCTTTTCCGATGTACAAGTTCGATATATCTTGATCGAACGATTTGATTTTTGATTTCACGCCAAAAACACCAAATCGTACATTTGTTTTTGCGATCGCTAAAAAGGTACAGCATATTATTTATTTGCATTTCATTGGCAAATTACAAGCTCGTTGTGCCCCCTCCCCTCCTCCCCTCTCTTTCGTAGCACCAACATGTCGAAGCTCCTCCCATACTTATTTACCTATTGCATTTCGAATACGATCGTTTATGTGTAGTAAGAATAATTACGTAGGTGCATATTAAACATTGATACTTATCAAACGGAAGATCGATTAACAGCAAGGACGTACTTCTCCAAAAATAGACGATCTCAAATAATGCAGATCGTTCGTAAATACCATTATATCGTAATAATCTCCTTAATCGATACATTGCAATTACGTAACTGTGAAACGCAATTGGTTTGACGAGTATTGCCACGGCTTTACCGTCTCAATAGACCGCAAGAACGCAAAAACTGGTGTTTGATGGGAGGGTTAAAGCTCATTGTAAGAATCAGCGCGCGACAAAGTTGCAACCTTGGGCAAGTAGATAGGAGAAACATAGATACCAAAGAACCATCTAAGACTGAAATGCCGTAAAATGTAACCTCGGCCAACTTAGGCATGGCCATAAACGACATCGTGGTAGCCATCGATACGCTAAATAGGTGAGAAAAGACGAAGAATGAGCGATAAAAAGTAAGGAAAGACGAGAAAATTTTGCCAATTCTGTCATTCGTCGTCTACGCGCTTGAAGAAATTCGCGCTGGATTTATGGCTCTTCGAGTAAAATTATTTCCAAAATATTCGATCGAACATGCCTCGTATTTGAAGTTGCTATATCGCTTCCTTATGGTCACTCTATAAATTATATATATTATATATATTATAATAATTGTTCAAGTCACGCGCAATTAATAAATATTTGTTATAATTATCAATATATAAACGGATAAAATTGGTAACAGTGTTAATCTAGTTCAATAACCTTCGTAGATCTCACAGAAATGCATCGTAGTAATACGACTCTATACAGGCATAATGCATATATAGAAATATATACTTTCTAATTATCTTTCTCATTAAGGTAACGTAACTTACGTAAATTTAAGACTCGCTATCAGTAAGAGAGTCAGTAAGTGAAAATAATTAAAACGGGGATTTTTCGTGGAATTAATTTTAGTTTTCGTTCTTCCTTATGCCTTATGCGATCCAACGAAGGTCCAAAGTCTGATATTGCGTACACGAAGATCCGAAGATAGTCGTCGTAGTAGAAGGTAAAGTCGAAAAAGGCAGTGTCCATTTTTGGGAGTAGGAAAAGTGCAAGCGGACCCTTTTTTTTCGTAGATCTGTCGAAAGACTGGCCAGAAAGGGCCATGGCCATGGCATTATGAAGCGTTTACGAGGGCGTTTACGAGGGCGTTTACTAGCGGCCGGTTGGAAATTATTCGACCCGTTACCAGTCACAATGGCGAGATTATGAGACTTTTTATAGTCTACGACCCTCTACTTTGCCTCTTCCCTGTCTGTTTTTGTTTTTATTGTTACCACTGTCAAAGAGGTTTAAGGAAGTTGCCTGAGTTTTTGTGAAGTTACCTCAGACCGGGTCATTTTTTTCTCAGAGGAAACCACCATCTTATTCAAGACGATTTTCACCCGTTCTCGCTTCTCGAATCTTTTCTTCGCAGAGTTTTTCATCGGAATTTTTTGCCCGGCAGCGTTCAGTCGAAGCAAAGAGCTGCGTTTCTCTTATCCTTGAGTCGCAAAGGGGATTAGAAATTGGCCTTCGACGCGCACGTATTAAGTGTCTAAGGGCACCGTCGGCATCGACACGGAAAAAGGGAGAAACGATTTTATTGCGCTACGAGCTCTCGTTCCCGAGAAACCGTGTCAGTGAAATCGGACTTTCGGTAATTTTGCATCGGATTCCTTGAGAAATCTGGAACGCGTCAACGTCGCGTCTGTTTCGCTAATAGCACGGCCCTACGTAATCTTTCATTTCGTACTACGCGTTTCTAAACAACCCTTCATTTCCTAATGCACGCGCATCTTTCGAACTAAGAATAATCGTATTTTTCTAATATTCTCATAACAAGATGTATCGCACTTGGTTTCCACTGTACGCTATCGTGCGCTTCCAAAAAACTTTTCATTTCGAAATAAACGTATATCTTTAGTACGAAAAGTACAAATTTCTCAAACATTCTCTTAATCAAAAGTGCTACTTCTGCGCTTTATTTCTATCGCGCGTTTGCACCTCGATACACTAATATCGTAAATTTTGCGTACGGTCAGGTTTTGTTAAAATAACCGTCTCGAGAGATGCAAATCTATTTAGGCAGTCTCACTTCGACTAGAGAAATGGGAGCAAGGTCCGGAAAGTTAGGAAGAGGCTGCTAAGGTGCAATAGGTGGCTCGAAGCCAACTGCTTGGTCAAGTGACTAACTTCTAGGAAAATAGATCAACTCGAGAAATAGCACGACGTAACTCTTTTATTAGAATGCACGATCTGTGAATATTTGAACAGATACATTTTTTACACAAAACCCCTTCTAGAGACTTTGTATCTGCATGCGGAATCTGTTTCTCGCGAAAGGGCGTTGAATTTTCTAACGATATTCATATCTCGTATACGGAATAAAAGAAAATGATGCGTCGCGTAAGAGGAATGTGCTCAAAGATAGAAAATACTTTATTTGAATTTCGTAATCGCTTGTTTATATTTCTATAACCAAATATTCTATTAAAGAAGTCAAAATACTTTCATATTTCTACTTTGCACCGACAAACGGTGTTAATATTCCTAGCGTGACCGTATAAATTATAGGATACGAGTATGATCAAATTTTTGACTTAAACGGAAAGCAGAGAGTAATTTATACGTCAAGACATTGATAGCTCTTATTCTCGTATCAAATAATATAAATATAATATAATATAATATAATATAATATAATCCTAATATATCGATATAATATAATAGTAAAAAGGATAATTTATAATATCACCAAACAAATACCAAAAGTAAAGTACCAAGTAGATAGATTTCGTAACGTGTAAATGCATATTCGATTAAAATTGACCAGCTTTTGTCATATTTTCTTGCGAAACACATTATTTCTCATTATAAACTCGTTTTATATGAAATTTTAAATTAAACAATTTTTTATCGTTTGTTTTCTTGCGATCGACGTACAATACGCAATGATTTCTACAAAGAAATTTTTGTTCGATACAATCGTATCTATGAAGATAAAACGATATAAATTTTAATAAATCCCGGAAGGAGGTTATCTCGCGGCAAACGATCCGTAAACTTTTTTAATAACGTTAATCTCTGCAAATCAAATTCAAATAAAAATACAAGCGAACACTGATAGCGAATATTCACATTTTTCTCGCTGCTTTCCATTCCTTTCTTTTTGCATTTTGCTTTGAAATCTTGAACCAACTCTTAACTAAATTACGCTAGTTATATATATCATTAATTACGTTTTATCTTCAGAAGTTCACGCAATTTGTCAACGGTTTAGCTCGATAATAGGCACTTGTCAACCATGTTTACACCATGAAAAAAGAACATCGCTACCCGTTGATTTTCTGATTTTCTGATTTTCTGAAACCACTGCTTCTTAGGAACAGGAAGCGCTTTCCCCTCTACAAACAATTCACAAACAACATATACGTATAACATCCCCCCTTTCTACGCGTTTTCGTTACTCTCGGCGTTTCTCTCGTTACTCCGCTTTCCGACTGCCCTTTACTTTCATCGCCGATGTACCTATACATATTCACCGTGGTCAGACATTGCAGTAATTTCGAAAAACGATCGCGCTCGTATATTTTGGTCACGCGACTTTTTTTCTATTCCGCCTCATTGGGTATTGTAATTTATACAATGCAATAAACATGAATTTGATAGAATAATAACTCGTTTATAGTTTTACGTAGCAAGTTCTGCTCCTGGACCATTAAATCCGAGAAACAGGCGAATTCATGCGTTCAGATTTTTCTTCCACTCGAAAATGCATACGTTATATCGATGGAGATTTTTTTTTAGAAAGTTTTACTTCTCTATTGATCTACGCGCAAATATTCAGATCGCCAGAGAATAAGAAAAATGGATTTTAATTTTTTATCGAACGAGAAATATCGATTTCTATCTTACGTAATTGTTGGTTAAACGATGAGAATATTGAGTGTCAAAAGTAAGAAGTTGCACGACACGGTGGACCGAGTTTTTAAATGAAATAAATCGAAAAATCGAGAACGTCTGCTCTTTTTATCGACAGGAGGAACAGGAAGTTATCATGCACGGAAGAACACATTTACCAAACAAAGATCCCCCTTTCTCGGGCATCCGGCCACGGTCTTTCTATCCTCCTCGACAACGCTAATGGTAGCGGTTCTACGGCCCAAGGAATGTTTGGTTACTTTCATTTTCATTTCGTCGACGTTCGCGGGACGCTGGCGGTCGGGTAAAATTACGTAAGCAGGGAAGGCGGCCCGCGCGCCACAGCGTTGCTCGACCTGAGCCATATCAAAATAATAGTGGCCATTCTTATTATGTATTTCGTTCTGCTACCGGCTGTCGCCGCTGCGCCGCCGTCTCGGACCTTTTGCTCTTTACTATCGGGGACACTGGCCTAACCTGCCAAGAAAAACTGCCCGAAATCGGTCGCCAAATATTTGCAGAGTCTCTACCGTTACGGGAGTCATCGTGTTCCCTAGCGAGTGTACGACACCGAATCAACTCGAGTCAACTCGAGTCAACGAAATTGTTAGAACGCGTTGTTTGATAAACTGCGTAATAATGGTCATCGGAAATCGCTCTTTTTCGAACAATTCGTTGGAAACCTTTCAACGTGTAATTAGTTGTTAGAAATTCAGACGCGTTCGTAGATTTTGAATACAGCGATACATATACGAAAGTATCTACGATTATCTCGATTATACTGGCGTTTGAAATGCATATAAAAATTACGAGTTATTTTCCGCAATCATAAATCTAGTAAAAAGTTAATATACATTACACAGCGCGATTGCCGCTGGCGATATAATATAATCAGTGCTAAAGATAGCCCCATTAAAAATATTGCGGTTTATCGATGTATCATTTAATAATATACGATGATCGTTTTAATAATTTCCGAGAAACGCATGTTTGTAATAAATATCTTCTAACTTGTATGAACATTTTCAAATTCGTTGAAAATTTGACCAACATAATCACGACAGTCGTGAAATTTCAAAATGTTTTATATAACGCACGCGATACGTTCGTAATACGCTCATAAAAGTAGCGTTAGCTGTAAGCGTTATTTGTGTATAAATGTTGAAATATTTTCGTTAGCCACTGTATATATTACGTACGTTTGGCGACACAGTTCGATTAGTTGGTTCACCGGCGTTATTATGAAACGCAAAATACAGGGGAAAAGAATGAACATAAATTCGTATACATGAAAGTTCGTACGCCACGACGGTAACTGGTTGCACGACTGAAAAACAGAAAAATGGCCACTTCTGCGAATCGAACTGGTCGAGCTATTTTCCTTCTTTTACCCGTGGAAAATCGACACACGTCGGATTGGCACAATTTTCGTCCCGGCCGGTCTATGAGTGGTAAAACAAGGTTAATTCAGTCCCGACGGTCCGTGGCGTTGCTTGCAATAGTGCTAACGGCTTTCAAAGAGTGTCGCGAACGACGCATTTAGAAACGATGCTCTCGTTTCGAGACTAGAGTTAAGGTCGGCCTCGGATCATCGTGACTCGCCGGCCTCATAGAAACGTAACTCCGAGCACATTCTTTTCGTCAGGTTTGCATTTCAGGCTTGCACTTCACTTTGGAAATCTTGTCGCTTCTTTCCTCGCGTTCTACGATGTTCTTAATCCTCCTTCCGGACACGTCTGTTCATCGAACAAGTCTAGCTGGATTCGATGGTACAAGTAAATTGCGAATAATACTGCTACGAAATGAATTACGATAACCATTTAACCGTTTCTTGATTTCGAAATATCGGTAACGGTTCTGTCCGGATAAAATTGGAAGTAAAGTTTCAAAAAATTAAGAAGACAGATTTGAGGTAATATCCGCTATTTTCTTAAAACCAGCGATATATCATAGAAGCAAAGTTTACCGACGATTAATTTCCTACGTCTTCGACCTTTAGTTTTTCCACGACCACCTATCGATATCTCGGTAACTAGCCTTTGCTTACTTAAAAGTAATAAATCAAGGCTTTCTAAATAAATAACGGATTAACTATTCCTTTCCGCGAACAATACACTGTCCGTAATAGTACCGTCGTTTAAACAATAATAAATCACCGTATACGGTGTTAATTATAACTTGTGAGTTTGTTGTTACGTTAAAATTCACAAACTGCCTCTTTTGAAGTCATACTTTCAAATCGTGAAATGTCATGCGTAACTATGACCGTGTACGATGCTGACATCTTATCTTGCGATACATCGAATCCTTATCTAGTCCGGTTGTATCCAATTATTAGCATCGTAAAAACACGACCAAGCTTGGAATCGATGGAATCTAACACTTACCCGATACAAATATTTCTTCCCTTTTTTCCAAGAACATATTACGATCTCCTTTGTGTGCAACCTCGCGATACATTGTTTGGGTACCTTGGCGGTTCTAGTCGCGTTGCGTTAAATACCGACAATGCACATCCATCTATCGATATATTTCCCCAAACTTGCCGAGCAATTAAGAACTTTTTCTACCGTAATTCTATTTAATTCATAATTGATTCATAACCAGAACTTATAACACGTGATATAATATTGTGTATTTTAATCGATCTTTTTCATTGTATATTTTCCCGAATTGGAAGCTGAAATTAAAATGTTTGTCTTCTATCCGAATGATTTATCATTTTAGTCGACATAAAAATCTTTTCGCTGTTCTATTTATTATGTACCGAATACGTACAGCGACCACACCGACCAATAGCCTTATTTTCTACTTCGAAGCGTTTCTTTATCAGGTTCTACATCTTATTCTTACAGTATCAAAGTTCTATCGTTCTGTAGTCACACGAGAATAATACACTAAATGATACCAAATTTAATACGTTTGGACTTAATGAATCGAAATGTTAATTATAAATACCGTGACAGATACATTGACGTACAAATGTACTTTTTGTAGTCACCGTATAAAGTTAATATGGGAGCGAATGTACTTGAAAAATAATCATAAATAAGCGTGGCAATAAAAAATTGGTCGCAAATTATAGTTTTGTTAAATATATTTTACTGCCAAACAAATTATTATGACGATATGTATCAAAATCTTTGTATTTCAAGAAAAAAGTTGTTTTTTTCCCATTGTACTGATTATTACCTTATTATTATGTTGGTATTTGTCAATAGTATTTAATACGCATTTATCAATGTTAGTTACGTTCGAAGGTTAGTAAAATGTTTCGTAATTTGTATTTCCCTCGGAATGTATCCCTTTATCCATGTTCAACGAACATCCATATTCTATATCAGATTTACGAAAGTAGTTTCATGGTGGATAGAGCTGAGATTACTAATCTCGAGAAATGTATATTTCCGAAATATAGATCGATGTAGAAAGACACCGTGTAAGGTCGTATGTTTAAATTCTAACGCTGTTCAAGATATCTCAAGGAAAACGAAACGAGCGTTGGAAATTTAATTATTCGTTTAACAGCTGTGGACAATAGACGCGAAAGGGAGGGAAGCATTTACACGTGGATTATCGATGAAAACATAGCGACGGAGGAAGAGGGTCCCTTCTTCACGCATCGTATCGATCTGTCGCAATCGAGGAACGATGTTGTAACTCGTAGCAAGTCGCATAATCGCGTGGCGGTGCGTCGCGACGAGTGCGTCTCTTTGTACACGCTCTCGGCACGCGTTCGAACGTAACGCGCAACATCGTCAGCTATTTATAGGTGAGCAGCCGAAAACGAAGTAGCAGCGAGAAGTCAAGGAAGGTGGAAGGCCATGAAGAAAGCCTCCGGTGACCCGAATTTTTCTCGGCGACGTCACTGGCCTCTGACCTATTTACAGCCGATCTCTCGTATACACACGTATAACACGTTCACCAGCTGCCTCCGACTCTTCGCAACAACTTTTCCCCTACGTTTCAAGTGGCTTCGCTTTAGATACAGACAGCCACATACCGCGGGATGCACGCGGCGTTTATTTGTTTTCGATTAAAGATTCCGACGCGTACATTTTACGCGCGTTGCTTCGATCCGGAAATGCGTTTGCACCCGTACAGTCGCCCGAGAATGAGAAATTACGTATACTGTTTAATAGCAGCATTTTGTTGTTTGTGATCATTGCTCGAAAGTTTGATATTTCTTACAGGACCCGTGGTTCGCGAACGAAAATAAAAGAAAAGGTAACGTATTTATAGTTTACACCTCTTCTCTGTGGTTCTATGTTGCTATCGCGATCATTGAATTTTTATATTTCAATTTTCATAAAAAGGAATTGTTACTTTGCGAGGATGCGTCGAGCATAAAATTGAAGCGATAAATCATGCACATCGTTCAATATTTTTCAATATTTTCTCGAAGCTTAAGATATTTTTTCAAGTTAGAAAAATTCGGTTGAAAACGAAGAACGCAGCAGGATTAATGGATTTGTTAGACGTCTTTTCTATCGTACCGCCGCGTCTGTCTTTTATTTTAGCAAGTAATAATGTAAAATCACTTTTTTAAGTCATGTATCTCGAATGGTTTCGTGGATTATAAGATTTTCCAGACTGAAATTATATTGATCCATCGTGTAATATTTTTTTCCGCTTTAAATATAAGAACGACACGATATCAACGCCAGAAGGACCGAATCGCTGAACGACTGAAGCATTTTAAACGAATAATAGACCGATAATTCTACATTTTCTATTACGATTGTACGTGTCAACCGAGGATATGTACATATAAAAGCAGAGACGTTCATTTGTACTTTTTTACTTTTAATTCTAAAGTACGCGCGAAGCAGCAGTAAGCGTTACACACATATTTATAGGTTTTTCAGGTAAAATTCGAAGTGATATTTAATCGGAGCACTTGGGGCTCGTTTGATGCGCATAGGCGCCAAGATAAGCGTTACAAAGTTGCGTAGAAAAGCAGTGGTGGGGGAAACAATCTGTTGACATCCAGTTGTGTCGAGCCATTTGTAAACAGGAAGAAAAATCTGAGAATAGTTAAGCGGCATTGGTGATAAAATAAAACAGCCTTATCCACGATATCGTGACCTATTTTACAACGGACAATTGCATAAACGCAATCGCGTAAGCTCGTACGTATATTTATAGACGAGGAAGGTCGGGAAGAAAGCGCCTAGACCGTTTGACCATTTGGCAGAGGCAGCTGCCGAGCAATCATCCAGACGGGTCACTAATAATATCATCCGCGTACATTGTGTAACGCTATTCCTTGCAAATAAGGATATGCGCGATATTTTATCCTATCCTGTTGCGAACGCGGACCAATTCAACGATTATACACCATATAGCTCGAAGACTGACAATACGTTCGTTAGCGAACCATCATCGAACTGCCCATCAAGTTTACATTCCATCGTCGAAAATTGACAATAATTGCAGCCGATAATAGCGCGATTTGCAACTATTATATTTAGCGACAAAATGTGCGATACAGGAGAAATAGAATGAAGAAATATACTAACATTTATAAATACTCGGATGCTTTGGACGGTCTGTAATAATTTTTAAAACGTTTCAGGATTAAACATTTAAAAAAAATACTGAATATTTGTCACGAATCGCTTTTTCTAGAATATGCAAATTATCATAATCGCAAAAGTAAGTGAATAAAATTTGGAGTTGCCGTCCAGCTTCTTCCTTCGCTGCATATTACAGATAAGATTCAAAACGAATTTCGTTTCGTAAACAAGACATGATGCACTAAAATTTGAGAACAATTTTGTTACCGAAGGTAACTACAATTATTGCATATTTTAATCGATAAATTACTACGTGATAAAGTTACGTATACGCGACATCGAGCATAAAACAGTTAAATTGATTCGTTAAATCGATTACGGAATTATCATCCTAAAGTGAAACTATCTACGCGTTATTAAATCTTATTTTATAACGTTGGTTTGTAGAAAATGTCTTATAAAAATGTACGATCATCTTCCGAAACGATACTTGTATCAATCGCCATAATCACATACGAAATGATTATTCTTATCAGAAAGTGAAATGATTTTCCATGAAAATTTGATAGAGATACGATGTAAGAACGACAGACACGACGAACTGCTACACGATTTGAGAAATACTCGGCTGATCTACCTTTCTCGATCATCTTACTATATACCAACGAGGTTTAAAAAAACATAAAAATTATAAAAGAAAGAGATCGCGCGTCACCAGAGATTGCCACAATATTCCCGTGAATGCTAGACTAATAAGAAAGTTTTAATTAGAACCGAAGAGGCGGCGAAGCTGCAGGGAAAAAGTTGGAAGAAATCCACCGAGGTCGTGATCGAATTTTGGCTCATCGTCGAGCGATGGTTTGTTAACGGCTGTGAGCCGAGTCGAAAGTAAGTACCTAGACTACCGTTCGGCGCCGACCTATATTTCACTTGGAACAATTGTTGCACAAACGATACGCGCTCGTAAGCTCGCACGCACCGTGTCTTTCTAGCAGCGTGCACATACGGCTACACCTATACACGTCCGCTTATTTATAGACTAGGAGGAAGGTCATGAAGAAAGCGCGGCTAGACGAAGCGATTCGTTTCGACATCGTTTCCGGCGCTGACCCATTTCGTCCTCGATTCTTTTCGACATCGATGCTTCCAGCACTCTGACCCACTTCCTGACAGCGGCCCAGCGATAGTCTCTCACGCGCTTTTGTTTGTCCTCACAACTGCTAATCGCTATTACCACTATCTTGTTTGCACGCTACAGCACGCATATATTTCTGCATACGAAATATACGAAATGTACGAGATACTCGGCCGATTGGCAGATCGCGCCCAAAGCTTGCATCTTCCATATTCCACCTCTTGTAGCTGATTCGACGAATCGCGTCGTCCGTTTTCCTTGGGAAGTGCTTGAAAATTTCTCGCTGTGTTTACGCTGCTAGTTAATTGCAGATAAGATAAAATTGTTTCGTTATTCCTACATGTGTTTGACTTGGGAATTATTACTACTAGACTAATAAGTGCCGTTTTGACTATAAATTGTGTTACGCTTACGTCGGTCAGATATTTTCCTCGTTTCGTAAGTACGGTTGAAAGGTCAACGAGGGGTTTAGTTTTCGGCGTCGAACCCTTTGGTTTCAATAAATAGAGAACCGGAATTTGTAAGCTACGAACATTCGATCGTCTAGGTGTTAAAGAATCTTAGAACGAACGAAGATTCTCGTTCGTTACGCAGTTTCAAAAGTAGATACAAAAAAGGAGATGCATCGTTTAATCGTAGAAATACAAATACGAGATTTAATAATTTCTAGTATCTTAAATCGTAAATCTTTTAACTGTCTCGGTGCTTACTCCTAGAACCGATAGAATTTAACGATTCTTAACGAATTTGAATTCAGCTTTGCGTCTCTGTTTCCATTGCCGATGTTAACTTCTTAGCTTGTTGAACAACGCGCAACATTATTATTTATTATTAGTAATTCGTTTATTTTCCAATTACATCTATTTTTCAGGTTCCCGATTTGTTGACCAATTTATTCGGTCAATCGAACTTAGGGATAGAAAAGCATTCTATGATTTTCGTTTTACAATTAACAAGTTTCAAGTACCTTGTTGAGAATTGAAAACGAGTCATTTTTCAATTCGTTTCGGTCAGCAAATAATTTAGAATCACATACTTTGATCGAATCAACATGAAACCAACTCGTATTGGCTTAATACCACGTTAGCTTGATATCTTTTACTGTAAATTACATTGATTTGACACGCTTTCTATTCGTATGCATATGTAACATCTGTCCTTTCGCATATCGCGGGGGTATCTGTTACCCTTAATGCAAACGCCACGTCTTGGTATCGGTACGTATCGAACGCACGTTCGAAAGTTTTCCAAACTGACGTCTATCAATTTGTCCAATTATCAAGTTCAGTTGATTGTCGCGAGTAAAGCAACGGGCAGGAGACAGCAGGCAACGGTAAGTAAGCGTGTATTGAAGTATAACATCATGGAACGCATAGCGAGTCAAGGAAGTCGAACGTTGTTGCTTTAAAACCGCTCGAGCGAGCATTTACGCCCGAGGCAGGTAAACGTTGCTGCTACACTGTACATAGTTCGCGACACCTTCCACGGCGAATGAGAAGGAAAGTGGCTAGCACGATTCCTTTTTTTCCTTTCTTCAACAGCGTCACGCCGGCGACCTATTTCCGTGACAATCGTGAACACGCATTTGCACGGCCACGCGGCTCGCACCTCGTCTTTTTCTTTCGACCGACGATACTCTTCGTACACTTCTCTTCCATCGAATGACTCTGCTCACCTGACGAGCCTAAATTCGCGGCGCAAGCGGAATCAAGGAGACTCTACGACTCGGAATAAAAAGAAAATGAAGAATAACGAGACCGCTTTGAAAGATTTCGAGAATATCGCGCTTGGAAACGTGTCAAGCACTTGTTCTCTGTTTGACTAATTCTCGATTACATAGAAGCGAGCAATCGACAATTCTATATACGCGAATAAGTCTACGCAGCATACGGAACAGATATTCAAACGCAATTTTCTCAAAAATCGGACTAAGCGAGAAAATTTTTGTTCTATATTTTCGACTTTGTTTCGCACGTAATAATGCGAATAATTTTCTGTCAACTGTCCGCTGCTACCTAAACGATAATTAATCAAATACACGTGCACCCGACAAGTTTTGAAGCTCGATTTTCTCGAAAACGAAGCTTCTATAGAATTTGCCAGATTTCGCTCCCGTGAATTTACGCCCACGATGTATAATCAAGCGTTCTGATCCTTCAAAGAACGTTGTCAATGGACAAATCTTACTTATTTCTCAAGAAAGTCAGACCGTTGTTTATATCACGTTCAATTATAAACTGTAAGGTTCTTTCGAGAGAGATAACATCGTTATTACGGTTACAAGGAAAGTAACAGAAATGTGAATGATTTAATAATACGTTATATATCTGTCAATGTCAGCTTTTAATGTTAACGAAATTTATGTTTCTATAATCTTTAATTTACACAACAATAGTTAAGTAATTATTCGCGACACGTTTTATTTATCGTGACGTTACTATATCTTTTATAATTTATGGGTTCGAAATAAAGGAAATACGTATAAAGCATGGAAATTTCTTCGTGCGCAATGCGAATTCTTTGGTATTTATAAATATGTTAAGCTTTATTAGTCGTGTCGTTGAGTTAAAAATACGTAAAGAATATATATAAAAAAGTTGATATATCTTATATTTGTAGTTTTCGCACATCCAATATCGGCTGAGAGATGCAGGTAAAAGAAAGTATCTCCCGCTATTATTCTATTTGTATCGAAATAAAAGTAAAATGGGACCAGAAAAAGTAAGCGTAATAAACATTGTTAGAATCGCATTCGTATTTTCACGTTACATAACTAAGTACACTCTGGTAATATGACATTCGTTCTCTACTTTAAAACTTACTTGTAATTCTATTTAAAGTTATAGGTAATTGGTGTCAATTATACAAATTTTCTTACACACTTTTCTACAAATCGCCAAACATTATACAAGGTATAAGAGACGATAAAAAGACTTCATTTTCCATGTTTTACGTTTAATATGTTTCGCGCTTTATGAGGTTTGTCTTACGTACGTTGTATTACTTAATTCGCTTAACATTGAACTGAACGATTATCAAGATATAAATTATTATTTAACTTATTTACATAACATTTATTCTTTAAAACCCGACGTGTAATAAAATTTATGTGCATTGAACGGATTCTAATTAGACTTTGCTCGGACTTGTTTTATGACATATGCATACGCGTAAATTAATACGAATGATACGTTATATGATTTATTGCTTTCGTTTGTCTGTAATAAACAAACACGAGGCAAATTCAACTACGATGAATTAAAAGCTGGGATTCGATTAAAATGGTCGAGAAATATAAATGGCCAACCCTACTAGAGAGAAGTAAATTACAAAGAGGGATATTGAAAGGATACTTTCCAATGATTATATCGAACGAATCTACTCAAAGATAAGGATACTAGAAGTGTAATTGTTACAAATCGTAATTAATAACATTGGAGAGATAAGATACGAATTCGATAAAAAATAGCGACTTCTCGTGAATGACAGTCGTATGCGTGTACAGCCTCGAATGGCAATGATACAACCAAGTTAAGGTAATACTTTATTAATTTTAGCAATGTTACGTTCTTATCGCAGTCTACTCGAAAGTGATTTGATAATCACTGTAAATGGCGATCGCTTTTGTTTTGTTGCTGTTCGAACGATCTTCGTTTCGTACGAGCAGTCGCTCGTCCTTTATTATTCTGGTCTGTTGCGACGCTTCGTTAATTGATTTTAGTCCCTCGATGAGTAACTTTTGATATTTTATTATTATCTCTGACAAGACAACTGTGCTTCTTCGTTTTCCTTAGTAACGATAGTTACAAAACAATGATACAATAGAAAAGAGACAAGTATGTGCTGATAGCTTCTCTCTAAATATAAATATTGAAAGCATAAGTTTGATAAACATGATGGTTAGAAAATTCCAAGTGCCTTCGCATAAATCCTTGAAATAGAAGTTGTTACTTTTTTGTAAAGATTGTTCTTATCTTTTTTCTCTACTTTTGCATTATGCTTTACGATATGCATAATTTAATTTGGTTTGACGCAAAATAATTGCGTTAATCTGGATGATTAATCTCCCCTTTTATCGACATAGTAGATGGTCCAGGAATCAGTTGCGATAGTAAAGTTTTATACTTTTTTTTTTGGAAGACTTCGAGCATCTTAGTTTCGAATAGTTTCCTTGGTTCGTAACATAACAAAATACGCAAGCGAACCTCTACATCGAATGTAACGGAACAATAAATTCCGAGACACGGCAAAGCGTGCATTCTCGCTGCATTTCCTAAAATTCCAACGAAATATCGACGTTATTGACCTTGTTTTTTTGATAGGTCGTTTGCAAAAGTAGAAGCTTCTATTCTCTCCTTTGGTGCTGTTCAACCATTTCGTACTGTGTAACGGATCGCATTGGTGAAAATAGAGGTAACAGCGAGACTCGGGGGGTCTCCGTGTCACGGGGTGAAAAGGCTGGAAATAAAATGCAAATCGGTTGTAAATCAGGTCAGACGCGTGGCACTGACGTGGGACCGTGGAACGATGACAATTGCCTGTAAGCTCGACAAAAAGAGAAGCTACGCCTCTCCATAGGGGGTTAATTGTGTTTGGAGCAAACAGGTACCCGGATCCAATCGAGGCTCAGGTGCTCACCTTACCTTGAGTCGCTACTACCCTTTTCCCTTTCATTTTACTGTTTCCTCTTCTACGCAAGCTTTTTGTACGCGCATTGTTGCTTATTTGCAAGTTTAACGATATTTACAAAATGTATTATTTTCATCAAAGCGATATATACCATTAACAAAATATTTGAACGCTTACCACAGAAAAGTTTTATGAACCTATTGTATTGTATTGTACACAAGGCTCGAAAGACTCACTAGTTAATGCGTAAACCAATCGACATCTAGTTTTATTTTATATTTTCCATTATTTATTATATTTTTTATTATTTTACATAAAACAGTTTGGTAATACGAATTTGATTGACGGCATATCAAACTTTCTTAAAGGAACTATTTGCATAAGCAATTTATTACCTCTTACAATGCACGAGGAGATATTGAAATCAATTTTATCTCCACCGCATTGGATACATGCTACATTACTGTAACCAAGTTTTCCATGCATATACGTATAGCGCATAGCAATTCGTTCGACACGACGCGACGTTTCTTTTATCGTGTCACGCTTAAATACTTCAACGATATTACAAATTCATGTATGTATAATTTTATAACGTGCCATAGTTTAACGTCGCGGAAGGGCGATTGCTGTTTCCGGGTGTTGTTAATTGCTCCGAAGATAAACTCGATTGAGACTCGTGTAACTATCTTGGAAATCGTTCGCCAGCTACATTCCATTTGTATTCGATTCGCGATTTCTCGGAAACTGAAGCGAATGTGCGATCGAATTTAGCATTCGATATTAGTCATCTGATATCAAATGTGAACATAGAACTGTGACGTCATACACGAGGAAACTAATTAACTATTTCAGATTTAAAGCGTTTCGTAGTATGTTATTACACGGTATTAGTATACTAAAAGTATAGTAGACATAACTGTTTGCTTGTAATTAATTAGGGATGTACTCCCCCCCCCCAATTTTATACGATGACTTATTATTTATTATATTTATATATTTATTACATTTTTATTCCTACTTGTAATTTGAACTCTAACAATATAATAGTTCCCAGTTCAATTTTCAGAAAAATCTCGTTGCTTAATGTATTTCATAACAGGATTTTATGTTTGTTATACACGACTAGCGACAAGAATCGAGCTCGCGTTCAGCGTAGGTATCTTACCATTTCTTAAAATCTACCTAAAATGTTCGAGCTAATGTAACTTTGGCCCTTGATGGGTTAAAGAATTTCATTCAAAGTATCTGCGTGTATCTTCGATAACGTGTAAGAGCAGAGAGTACCGAGATACTTATGGATGATGGTGTACCTATCGGAGAGACGGTGGAAGTAAGCAATTAGAGATCGATTTGAACAACGTTTTACCAACATCCCACTGTACATTCGTCATCGGTGGATCAATATATGCGTGTACGGAAGAAAGGGCGGAAGTAAACAATTAGAGATCGATTTGGATAGCATTTAATCGAAACTGAAGCGTACCTAAGTAGCGTTCGTACTCGATGATTACGTAAGTTAACGTCGAGGGAGGATTATCCGTGATTTCGTGGCTCTTTGTCGATGCGAGAAAGAAAAAGGAAACGATCCTCGAACAGTTTATTCCTCGCGTTTCGGCAGTACGCGTGAACGGTGGTCTCGTTCGCCGGCGGACCTCCGTCTGGTAGATCGTGAAGTAAGAAGCTAGCACGTTTATTTATAACGTTTAAAGAGAAGCGGGCAGACAGTAATGGACGTGTGTACGTATGTATGCCTACCTACATTTCCCAGGCAGGCTCTCGACAGCTTTCTTCTGACATAACCAAACTGAAGGCGCGGGCCGCCGTTATGCAATTCGAAAGTGCCCGCCTTACTTTACGTATCGCAGCGAGGATACGCGGTATCTTATGAAGGAGCGCACGCTTAGCCCCGTGCTTTTACTTGGTCCGGTTGGAGGGGGAAAGAACACGGGAGAAGTGAAAATTGTCGAACGAATTGTGCGTGCGAACGGTTCTCGCGTTTCCTAGCCAGGGAAATTCCTATTTCCGGCGGAATTTTCAAACGTTTATACAGTCAGCCAGGAAAGTCTGCATTCAGCTATCGAATTTTCTGCATCCGACTTGGCAGAGAGATTAAAAACCCACTTTGTCGTAAAATTACTTATATATCGATACAAGCGTTATTAATGTGTCTGTAAAAGGAGCTGTACAAATGAAAACGTTTATCTCATAAAAATCGTGGGATAAAATTACATCGGAAATTACGAAACCTTTAATTATTTCAACGTCAAGGAGATGCCTAAGTGGAGGTGGGAGGAGGAGCGGTACGAGAAATTAATATAATATTAAGTCTACTATCTTTATGATTTTATGTACATCTAAGTAGGTATTCTTTTACTTCTTCTTGCTTAAAAGTGAAAGCGGATAGATCGTATTACATTTTAATAATATATGTCTTAATGTGTCGGTAAAATTAGCACGGCCGACGTTTTTACTATAATATTTTATATTTAAGGGGTAAATATGGACTTTTGCGATTGACTGTACATGGAAAATGCGAAATGTTGGAAGGTAAGTTCTATAACTGAAATGCAGTCATTTTGTCTGTCCTTCCATTTCCTTGCTTTTATCGTTTCTTCCAATTTTTGGAATTTTGATGCTCAATGACTTCATATATCTTTATTGGGATATAACGACTTCTCGATTAAAGTAGCACTTTTTCATTTTTTAAGGGACGATGAGGTATTTGAAATTCCCCGTGTATTTTTATCTCCTAAATGAAATTGCACAGCCTCTTGCGAAAAAATGATTCAGTATTTCAAATTGAATAAAAAAAAAAAAAAAAAAAAAAAAAAAAAAAAAAAAAAAGAGAAGAAAATATCGAAGATGACGCGAAGAAGCTGACAAAATTTCAATTGTTTTCAGTTTCCACATAGGACATTTCGATTAAGGAGGATAGAATTCTACAGATAGAATTCTAATTTTATTACAAGTTTTTCGTTAATTATAGTTAATACAGTTAATATCGTCAAATCGAACTTTATATACAAATAATAAAGAGTAAGAAATTCCAGTTACCGATATATTGCAAATCGCGAGATATGGACGAAAGGGTGTAAGTAACATCGAAGCGGTACGAGGCAAAAGCGAATGTAACGAGAAAGAAATAAAAGGAACCGGATTAAAGAGTATCCAGATAAAGGATAAAGCGGTAAATTACGCTAGCCAGCGGCATTAAATGTTGGCAACGTGCAATTTCACCGTGGCCACCAACGAGAAATGCGTTGCTTATCTTCGCGTATCTTGAAAAGCGCGTTTGAAAGATTTCAAAGGGACAGAAAATTTCCGAAGACGAATATACGTGTTCGACTGGGATTACGTAAGATTAGCGGAGTTTCACAGAGTTTGACAGAGTAGTAAAGGATCGTTTTATATGTACATATTAAGCGGCAAAACGAAACTCGACTGTACGAAGAAACGGGCATAAAGACGCGCACCGTGCGCGCGTATCGTACAATGTAAAAGCCTGCGAACCGGTGAAAGTGAGCATTGCTTTCCCCCGTAAGACTCGCGTCTCCTCGATGGTCTCCTTTAAACGCATACATTACACGGTTATGTCATAGCTGAACTGTATACGAGCACGAAAACGCAACGCGCGTGTTTGCGCACGTGTTGTCAGCCGGCATTCTTATCGCCGATCTATTTCTCCTAATGCTAACCACTTTTACTTATATTTAGAACCGTGACAACTATTTATAACTGTTTCCAATTCTTCGGAAATTCCTGTCCGAGATAACAGATTTTATTCGAAGGAGAATTTTAAAGAAACATCGACGGACCTTACGCTACATTTTACATTGTAAAAACTGAAATTCTTTATTTCTTAAGCAATATCGGGGTTTTTATATTTTTGGATACGCCGAGAACGTAAAACTCGTAGAATTCGTAGATTCGTACCTCTGAAAATTTAATTTAGCTTTCGGAATTGGTGTTGTGGAATTTAAGTTGAATTGTAAATTGGTTTAGAAATATTTGCAACGTTAACAGAATTTTTACGTAACTATCGCTTTGGTTTTCTTATTGCATTATAATATCTTCTTTAGATATTCTCTCTTTTTCTCTGTTGCGTGTATAAAATTTATGTAATTTTCTGAATAAGAAAGATCTCTTTTGGCCAATGTTTTACAAGCATAACTGAAACGAGGAAATAAGTAACTATATAACGCATTTCACTTAACTGATACGTATAATTACATTTTAAGTATAAACATTGATATGTCGCGGTGTCAATAATATTCGCCTAATAGTTCTTTATATTCTTTTTAGATATTGCCGCTTACGAGCCGTATCGTTTAAGCGTTTTTACAGAATTTAATCGCCGTTACGATTCTTTAAGTAGCATGTATTTAATACGTATAAAGGATCATTCGATATATATACATACGTATTACTCAAATAATTTGTGACGTGTTATTGGCATAAATATAGCTTACACAAAACGTTACTTTGCTACGAACGACTAATTAAAACTGACAATGAAACAAACCATAGTCCTTTGAAAGAATATAATTATACGATACGAACATATATTGCGAACTGCATAAATATTTAGTCTCAAATTCTAAATTTAGCATTTATGTCATGGAATTTGTATAGATTTTACATTTTTTAGAGCAGATTCGGAACTTTCGAAGGATAATATAATTTATTTTTTAAAACGCACAATCTAGAAAGGCGAACAGACAAGGAGTTTGCAGAAATTCTGACAACAGTTCGATCAAAGCGAGTTTTTCAAGTCGGATCGATGAACGAATTTTTAAAAACCTCAAATTTTCTTAAAAACAAACACCTATGTATTTCAGAAAATTCAAACTTATATAGATATTGATACAACGTACGAAATTTCATCTTTCCCATTTTGTTCGTTTAGATCATTTTACAATCACGATCGGCGTAATTCGATATCGCTTTAGTTTTTTAATCTAACGCTTAGAACAACGAGAAAATCGCAATTATGAAATATACTGGAAGTTAAATTGCAAATATATAAAACGCAAAAGCGCGCAGGAGAATAAAAACGTACAGCGATCCAAATTCGATAACCTTCCCTATTTTTAAATCCCAGAAAAGTGAAAATCATACGTGTATATCGTTGCAGAATACGTTAGCGACACGTGTTAACTATTCACCGTACGATTGAGAACAGTTCAACAAACGATGGATCGTTTGCCTTAAAATAGAATGTTTGCGTTACTCGTCATTGGCAGCGGTATCGTTCGAAATTTTTATTCCTCTCCTTTGTCGACAAAAAATTTGTCCCCGTGTACTTTCACTTAAACACTTGTGCAAGTGAATCACCATTATTAGGCAAATATTGTTCGTTTATTGGTTGCGATGTTGCGGGTATTATGGCAATGGGGAGACAAGTATAGGTAGCAGCAGTCACGTTTCGCAAACCTTTCTGCCGCGAAGTTGACGCTGGTAATGGGTGATCGGTTAAACAGTCATCGGCCTTAGAAAGTGAACCAACTACGACCTTTTTCTTTACGTAGACAATATGGAAATCGCGACCGATTGCTGCTATCACGTCGAGTGGCAGTTACTTTCAACGAAAGTTCTATCGGTAACATATCGGAATCTAAAGAATTATCCATATCTTCAGGCTCAATTTATTTAATGGATCAATTCCGCTTGCTGTTTTGATGCAGTGATATCAAATCGATTGGATGTAATATTAGTAGACAAATGCTGTATAAAATTAATCGGTGTACCGACTCAATACTGAAACCTCAACTAGTACCGTCGAATCGTAGTTGACTACAACGCTGTCGGTTGCTTTTCTTATTAATCGTCTGGATTCTACCGCTGCAGAATGTTTCGTTGCATCGATCGTTTAAACACTTCGCGATCTCTGTGAAATATATAACGGATAATATAACACTTGCACCAAATAACTTGTACGTTTCCAAATTTGCTACAAAACTTTAGCAACGATAATCGGATCCTATTTCAGTACTAACGAGGTCTCAAAGTATTACACGTAATACACTATGGATGTATATAGCGGATGTTAGGAATTACGTAATTTGTTACGTATTATCATTATCTATCGTTATGTATTTTTATTGTTATCGTTATTTATTATCCAATGTAAAAACATAACGAATGTTACATACACGTTACATCATACGTATATATGTAGAAGGTTTCCATAAGCGAATTTGAATATCCCTGTGAGCTTTATCATCTTGTTCTTCTTGCTTGAATTGCATTTGGTTTTCATTGCCACGATCACGATGCTTAAAAGTAGGCAGTGGTGTGCTGGTGCGTACGTGGCTTAACGTTACTTTTCATCGTTCGGCACGTCGCGCGTCGATCGAGTACGGTTGTTACAGCGACCACGCACCTGCACGCCATTGCGTACACGCCTGACACGCTTCGATGTACATACATACTTACATAGGTTGCGATGCGTGCAGGTGCCTCTAGAGAGACGTCCGAACGAGCAACGGGACGATGCGAGACGCTATCGGCGTCGACGTTACTCGTAGCTCCGCGACCTTCGTGATATGCGAGCAGTAATCTTAATCAGAATCGAACGTCCCGTGGGGAAATTTATTTCTCCGTGGAAGGTTAAAACGGCTTGCATCAGCTCGCAAACATCAGTCTCTATTTTTATTAGACAAATTTCATTTATTAGACGAATCGTAGCTTCGCAGATTATATCGTAGTTGGTTGACGAGTGCAATCTTGCTACGTTCAAACGATTTTACTACGAAACGTTACTGCGAATGTTACTGAAACGTAAAGATCGCAGGAGAAAAACGTAATAACTCACAGTTTCCATGGTTTACGGAGTAACAAGTTTTAAATTCAATTTGTTGTCCGTCAATTTTATGTTACTTTCCTTCCTTGTCTTATTTTAGCGTTTTAACATATATGTACATGCTCGCCACTTTCTTCGATATTTCACAAATATTGATTATCATAATACCGTAACGTTATGTCATTGATTTGATTTGTCAGCTATTTACGTTATTTAGAAAAGACATGTATCATCTTCCAATACGTTTCTTTCTTCAAACTGTATAAATATACTAAAATATTGTCTTCTAGCTGTTAAATAGCGTTGCAATTAGAAAATCAACAAAAATGGATTTCTCGTGCTTTGCCCGCGTGATTTTCATAGATAAATTAATGATTAATTACTATGATTAGACCGCAGATTATGGATTTATGTAAAATTTATTTAGATCCTGCTTCTTTATCCGCATTCATGCCTGTACGTAATAAGTCTAATACGGATATTATCTTCTTATGCAGGCAACTCGTTACAAGTTTAAATTATTTATTAATAAGATTAATAAGATTTGAGGAAATGAATAATGTAATTAAATTTAGCACGATTTATGTTCTTATATATCTAATCTTATTTTATCACGTCGTTATACGTGTATTCTGCTACAAGTATAAACTATATACAGCGCTACAAATAAGCAAAGCTTTACTTTTGAGCAATACTTGTTGTACTCATGGCGGATGTCGAAATTTGACAAATTCGCGCGATCGTCAAAGTTGCCCAAAAATAGAAGAATTTTCTGTAACGACGTTACCGATGGAGTACAAAATCGAGCCTTGTCAGTCCATCGTGAATTGTGTCATACAGTTTCATGTGTATTTTTGCCCCATGTCGACGACACGCAGCATTGCTCGAAGCCTGAATATTAGGCAATCTAACGCGTCCAAGGCTAGCCGAGCCTTGAGCCGCCTTTCCAAGTGTTTCACTAACTCGACCATTCGCTCGATCGCGACGGTTTGATCCGAGTCTCTTAACGATTAGATCTTGGATCGCTCTTTTGTTTGACCAGGTGTGTCACCTCCCAGAAACAAAGCGTCTTTCTTTCTTCAGATTACATCTTAGAACTGTCAACGCAAATTACTAGAACACGGTTTACTATGCTTCTCTTATTGAGACGATTTACCGAGAAGCGATACGCATATCTACGCTATCGTACGAAAATTTGGGACTGGGATCGCTCCTAATAAATATTCGTTATTTCTGGTCTTTAATAACATTTTTCTCTGTTTAATTGTCGAAAGATTTTCGCGCTCACCGTAGCCCGAAAATCTACTTTCTGGAGATTTCGAGGTTTTATCATAAATATATTGTCCTCTCGCTAAATAATAATTAATCTTTTCCAGTATTCGTCTCTTTCGGTTGAGCATGTGGAAATACTTTAAAGAAATATTTAGTCGATAATCATAATCTTCCTCTTACGATTGCATGCACCAAGCTAAAGTACAGCAAACCGTAGATCACACGAACTAATCATGACATACGTTGTAATTAAGCACGTTTGTTTTTATACGACGAGAGATCATTTACTATTCGAACTATTTTATAACTATTAGTGTCAGATATAGAAATAGAGATTTTTGAATAAACGAGTAACAATTTCTTTCGGTCTCTATCTTTATTTTCATATCTCTTTTCACAAGGAATCGTCTATCAATTTTCTATTAATCGGCAATACGTCATTTCCTTAATCGGTATTCCGATAATCGAAATTATACCGTATATACAAATTTTAGCATCCATTCGTGCTTTTATCGTAAAATAAATCCAACTTTCATTCTGGTGAAATAGGCGATTTCAACAATTTTCGGGCGACAGTATGATATATTATACATTTACAATTCAACATTTTTATGAAAGCTTCTTATTAATGGTTTCTTCTTCCTGTTATTATTATATTTAAGCTATTTAACGAGGCAGACTAAGTCAAAGAGCACTAAAATGTTTGTCAACAAGCGAGTAATATTTTCTCGATATACTTGTAAGTAAATAGATACTTACATGGATACGATGATTCGTACAGCATAGGTAATGGTATACTAATAAAATGCCACGTTACATCGGTGTGATAAGCGAAGCAAAGTATTTAAAAGAGGTTGTTTAATGTCAAAGTCACTTGCTAATGAAAACGAGCTTATTACGTAGCGAGGACGTAGCGTAAAAAAGTCGCTCGTCTCCACCGGACTTTATCTATTTTCCTAGACTTAGAAATCAGTTTTCAACCTTCTGTCTTAATTTTTACAGTACTCGGTGGTCTTAGGTAAAACTACGAAGTACGCGCCACTTTTAAAGAAACGTCGATAAAAAATACGTATATCCTTCGATGTCTCCTTATCTTCTTCCTCGCGTTATATTAAATCGTCGTTACTCTTCAACTGCAATTAACAAGCTGCGTCGTACTTGTGAAAGACCGTAATAGAATATAATAGAAAATAGTAGTCACTTTTAATCTTATTCGCGTGACAAAATGGCGTCCCACTTTTTGCTACTCTTAATGAAATATAAAGTAACATTTAACGAAATTATCGCGTTATCTTTTCGCTTGTCTCTTCCTCGCTATTCCTCCCCTTGCTTACTAACTTATTTCTTCCTTATCTCGTTGTATAGTGTTCGTAATTTATGGAAGGGATGGATGGTAGTAGCTGGTCGATCTGTATCGAACTTTTCTCGATATCAAGGCGACAAAACGTCCGCTCGTATTATTCCTTTCCTGAGTTTGTTCATCGCGATTCCGATCTGCGGCTCTCTGCTTGCGGGACCAGTTTTTCTTTGTCCGGTTAAGGACCGGTCGTCTCATACTCGTTGGTTTATGTAGCTAGAGAGGCTCGATTGTTTTACCTGGTCCAACTGGAAAGCACGATAATTGCTGTTTCGAATGAAAAGGCAAGAAACAAAGAGTTTCGTCAGAGATTCGACGGATGGTCCTCGACCTCGGACACGTTGGCCGGTATTTTGCAAGAAACAACTTCTTCTCCTCATCTCTATCTTTCCGATGCGTTCGCTTTTGCTGCCAGTCCTTTGATTTTCTCGTATCGCGTTGTTCGAGGCATAATTATTCGCAACATGTCACGTTATGTTCCGCGTCGGTTAAACGGTTTAATTTCCTCAAGGAAGTATGGTAATTGACGAATGTTTTCGCAGTTTGAGTTTAAAGTTTAATTTGTATTTTTCACGGGCAGTTGAATGTTCGTCGCTGTACGTCGAAACGCGCGACGCTTATTTTATCGTCACATCCGTCGTAAAGTTGAAGTTTATTTTTTGAAATTAAGCACGAGTGACTAATTTGGCGTGATCTATTTTCAGTCGGAAGACTACTATCTATTTTCTTTTTATCGTGTCTTCCGCAAGGTCATTCGCGTTAAAGAAGCTTTTATCTGTTCCGACGGTATAACAAAGTGCAATATTTTAACGTGTTTGCGACTAATACATTAATTTCGGATACAAGGCTAAAGAAAATTGTCGCATAAAGATAATAATCGAAAGATAATAAGCAGTTACTCGTAAAATTTGATTTCTACAAGGAGTTTAGAAAAATTAATACAGACGTGTTAAAGGTTATTCAAACTATTAAGGAAAAGGGAAAACTTTCGGTTATAGAATTCTGTAGATAAACATTAGTGTAATTTACGAACAGATAAATTAAATATACTACCGTATTCTTTACATAAAGAATTCATTAAGAAAGATAACGCAGTTACGTGGTTGCGGTTTTTGGTGACTTGTTACGCCGATAAATATCCAAAATATATATAACCTGAACTGTACTCTCATATTATTACAATCGCAGTTTAGATTCAATTGCTTACTGGCGATTTTATAGAAATAGTACAGTGCAAAATCTACATATTCTGTTTTAAAGTAAATTAGAACGTACGTACATGCTTGAAATATCATAAAACTCGAAAAATTACAAATTACTCAAAATTATTCCTGTATAGAACGCCGGTCGATCATCGTGAATATCTTCGAAATCTCAACGATATCGAGGAATATTTCACGCAAAAGCAGAATGCTTTCGCATTATTATTCTTCGTACTATTACTACGGAAATCTTTACAGTTCTATCAATGGCTCTTAAAAGCTCCAAGAAGAACACGCGCACGTAGTGGTAATCTAGATAACTGGAACTCCTAATCTTTGAAAATTTAAGTAAATTTATTGCTTTTGACGGTCCCATTGCACGTTTCCATCCTCAGGGAAACGAGAAACTTTGTTTCTCGACCAAAAGTGGAGAATCGCGAGAAGCAGAGACCAAGTCGAAAACGGCATTTCGTCCGCTCGACAAAACAATGTAATTAGCTACTTGCACGATTTCCATCTTCTTTTTCCATAATTGTCGGCAATTCGTTGCCTACCGCGCGGCCACGAGGACGAATGTCCCGTGCTCGAATTATGTAACGTCGCACTTTCGTCGGGTGCCTCTTATGTCAGTAGGCACTCAACGTCACAGCGTGCACTAACGCGTCGATTACATGCATGTATTTTTTCCTCTCCTCTTCTGGTTTTCGAAGCAAACTTCGTTCTAGATAAACGGAACGGTAACCTTGTCGCCGTGGCAATCGCGATGCGAGTAAAACCGGAAATTAGGTAACGAGGAAAGAAACTTTTCTACTTTGTTACCGCCTCTTGGAAGAAAAAATCTAATAGAGTTTCTCGCTGGGTTACCTACGAAACGTTTCTTCGTTTTATTGTCCGTGTTTCCACTGTACTAGTATCGTAACCGCACAATTCTGCAATGCTGCTTTCGCGTATTGTTTTTGCATGTTTGTTTATCTGGAAATGCCGCAGAGATCGCATTTACTCCGAGTTGGTGAACCGTAACCGACTGCGTTGAATAAACGACGATTTGGGATATTAGAGCGTGCGTAGGTAAACGCGAATTATTGGACACGCGTAAACGAAGTTTTCAACGACTCGTGCGTTTCTTTCGAATCAATGTTGCAAAATAAAATAAAAATGCGGCACGATAGAAATTTTGCTTCGAGTTCGTAATAAACTGTAACTTTTCTGTCACATCTGTGAATACAGCTTAATCAGGAGCTAAATCAGGAGCTCGAAGAAGTTCAAAAATATTGTATTCGTGCATGCGCGTTTGCAAGGAAAAGATCTTTCCTCGTATCTGCGACTTGACAAAATTATGCAACATTTGTGACAACAATAATCGTTAGAAATTATTCAACCGATGTAATATGGAGTAATCGATTCTTGCATAGAAAGTTTTCTTCGGTACAATAGTGGTTAATAATCTATTACGATTTATTAACTCAAAGAGAAAGTTTCGAGATATCGCAATACCAATGATCCATAGTGAATGGCGTAACAAGCATGGGGGAGAGGGGAGGGACTCTTGGGGCTTTCACCCTGCCAAATATTCGTAAGACGTTTTTGGTAACGATAATATCGATCGACATAAAAGTCAGTTAATAATTTATAAGATCATTCGCAGCGGTCCAAACAATCGTGTAACGTGCGGACGCGCGTTTTCGATTTATTAAACGTAATAATAATAACGAATATCTGAGATTTACTTTGCTATTACATACATACGTCTTTTCGGTTGATTCGATCGATTAAAGCGGGAAAATAAAATAAAATAAAAACTAGAAGAAGAAAGAGAAATAAGAAAAACGAGTTCTATTTAATTTAATCGTCTCTATCCTTATTCGTATAATTAGACGAAGTTATTTTCACGTAAGATTGACACAAGAGATTTCCTATATTTTTTATACACCTTGGGAAAATGTATCTCTTCTTGACATGGATTATCGACTGTTTATTTTATGTATACCAGGTAATGAATTGAGAAATGATAAAGAGTGGAATCGCGATCAGTTTGGCTTCTTAAAAGGCTGAAATATCAGTAAATGCAGACAACTTTGGATTCTTTGGCGTTATTTATAAAACGATACAGATATCGCGAAACTACAAAGTAGCAAGATGCCGTTTAATCAGAAAATGTCAAAAAAGGCGATGATGCGAAACGTTAGAAATACAGACGAATCTCTATTTGACGACAGAATTTCTTCCAGCTCGGAGCAAGGAGTTTCGCAACGACGGTAAACAGAGGTAGTTGATAATTTAGAAATCTCTGGCGTTAGGTGTCCTTGAAGCGCGCCCTTACGCGAAAATCGAGCACGGCGGAGTCGGTAGCGAATAAATCATCATGATCATTCATGATCGATATATAGAAAGGGATACTATGTTCCAAAAATTGGAATTAACGGTTATGGCTCGATGTTATGTTAACGCTGTATTGATATTTTGTAACCCCGCTCCGCGTACTGCCCAGCTCGGTGCAGTCCTTGCTATCGAGAAATGTATGCTTTGACCAAGATTTTTCCGAATCAAACGATTTAATTTCTTTAATTCCTTTTACAAATACATCAATAATAATCATGTCGCTACGTAAAGCGCGTAAATAATTTGGTGATAAAACGCGTTTCCAGTTTCCAGTTTCCAGTTTCCAGTTTCTTTGGGAAGTCAGGTACACAAAATCCGATAGGTATACGTAGACTTTCGCGAATGACTCGCGTAGCTGCAGAAAGACATAGAACGCGCGCCTACACGAATCAAAATTCAAGGAGAATTTCAGAGTCCAGGCATATGTATAACATCGTCGCACGCTGGGCTTACGCTCCGTAACAATGCCCCAACTTTCTCCGTCACTTTCATTTTCGTTGGTCGGTTGGTTGGCTCTCTCGCTTCTCTCTCGCTTCTCTCTCGCTTCTCTCTCGCTTCTCTCTCGCTCGGATTAGGAAATAGTGCGTACCCCTCCACATTTTACCCGGCTCTGGCCCACCTCTTTCTCCTTCGTGTCTGTTTCTCGCGCCGTCTTTTTCCTTTCTCCCCCACTGCTCCTCTATCCCACTCTTGGTTTCTCTTTCGGGGCCTTCGTACCGTTTCCGGTCGGCTCCCGCGATTTTAGAAAGGGTCTCCTGCCAACCAGCAGCCCGTATGGTACCTTTACGCTCTTTGGAGAACACCGATCGACTCCGCGAGCTTCTGTGACCACGGCCTCTTTTTATCCGCTACAAAATATATCATTCACTTTCCGTATCGTTACGCGTCCTTTTTTTCTATCATATCTTTACACCTTTAATTCATGTCCTGGTTTCAACGATCTTGATTTAGAATAACCGCTATAAATATAAATGGTCGAAGTCTCTATGGCTACTGGTAACCACCATCGATAAGAGAAAACATATTTTGGTTAGTGGTAGCCAACCTTGCTGAGAAAAATTCATCGTCAATGGCGACAATTTTTGTAGCATTACTTTCGGCCATCGTTCATTTCTAGTAACTTGTTTCTTATTATCCATGACTAAAGAATAGAATCTCCTTTAGACGTAGAATATCCGCTGATCGAATTCCTATTTCCAAACATCGTACTATAGTTTCAACGTCGCGTCGATAACCAGTTCATTAGCAGCAGGTCATTGGAAATTTGTCGCACGACTCTATACTCGATTATCCATTATTCGAATAGCGTAGTTCCTTTTTTATTTCAATACGCAATGGGTTTTATACACTTTGTGCGTTGAAATTGAAATTAAATGATTCAACGTAATTAAAGAGGAAACGCGTAACGTGATATCGAGCAATTGGAAAAGAAGTTGAATCGAGTTAGACGGAAGACTCTGGTTAGAATTTGAGTTACAGGATCGTTTATAGTATTTATGGAAGCGAATAATAATAAATATATCAAGAAAGAAGGTCATCAGCGAACAGAGCGAATATAGATGGAAGAAAATTTGAATTTAACTCGTCTAATTGAGGAGATTGTTACGATATTAAACATGCGAATTCGTCGCGATATCGGATTTCAAATAACGGATAAATCGAGTAATTTCTAATGTTTAATCAATTTTAATATTATATATATAAAAGAATAAAGTTATAAAAGTTATAAAAAGCTTCAAAGTGTTTCAAGTAGCAGGTATTTTTACTTCGCTAGGAATAGAATATATTTGTATATTGAATCGTAAAAGGCGATTAACGCCTTTAGACTTTTTTTTTAGACATTGACTCGCGAGTGGACAGAATACGCAACGATAGGTGAACGGGCTAAATAAACAACGTACTAACATGTTTTTTTTCTTAACACGTATATTTCACTTTCCGTTGAAAAATAATGCCGTAAATCGTCGTAGGAAATAATAGAATCTGCACAAATCAACTCACTCGGCGCACCACTATTATTCGCTAGAGATATTTACAGTAACTGGAACTGTCTCATGATCGAGGTCTTTGGTTGCGTTCAGGGGGAGGCGGAATCGAAAGGAGGGCGTTTCGACCTTCTGCTCCGCCGATTTCCTCTTCGAGAACCCTCGTGGAAATTAGAGAAAGAGAGGGTGGACAACATTCACGTGGAGACACGAGGCTTTCTTTTCATTGTACAGAGATAGCGAAAAAGTGTGCAGCGCTAGCCTACCCTGTTCCTCCATTGATAAAATAAGACATCGAGGAAGTTACGATTACCGGATACATCATAGTGACGACGATTTCGTAAAATAAATCGACGTTAGGACGTCGTAATAAATAGTAGCGAGCAATAGTTACTTTAAATAGTAATATTAATTAGTAGTAGTGAAACGCTCGTAGGCAATAGTTACGAAGTGAGATGGTAGATTCAGCTTTTTATAATGCGTGGAAGAGGAGTATAGTGGAAAAATGGGGCTGGGAGAAAGGGACGAGAAAGAGAGAGTGCGATAAAGTTAATGGTCGTAGTCAGGAACATGCGACATTTACACATCGAGTACATTTAAACGTGTGTGTTACGTCATCTCGCGTCTTATTATGAATTTTCCGCCGCGATTATCGCTGTCGCTTCGATAATTTTAAACAAACCAACAACAACTTTCCTCTTTCCTACGCAGCCAGAACGAAGTATCTCTCTTTTCGCTGTCGTCGATTAAGTTCGAAATTAAATGTTATCCGCGATTATTATTTTACGACTAGACGCAAATGACTGGACGCCAATGACTAGACGACTAAGCGCGAAAGTAGATCGTTGATTCTCAACATTGAATCGACGATGTTAAATTATCGAAACGATGTCAAACGACGTATGTCTTCAGAATAAAATATCTCTTCCGATAAGCTCGTGACCAAGATCGACGTATTATTAAACAATTAGACTAGGAAAGACTAGAAAATAGCTTTTCATCCTTAAATATATATGTTTAGTATCTTTAGTACCTAAAGATATACGTATGTCTTTTCGAATAAAAAATATCCTACTAATATCTGTTGAAATATCTTACGTTTGAAGAATAGGACTCGACAGTGATCAATCTACACAGAGCACTTTGTTTCGCGAACCATTCGTAATTATATGATAAACGTATTAAACACTAGTTTCGAACGATTCTTTGCGATTTTCCATTTGGAAAAATTACCAGCGCATCGCTTATCGATTCATCGATCAGCTCGAAATTCAATCGAGTAGTAAAACACGAGTCATCGGACGTAACTTCCCGTTTGTTAAACGCGAAGATGTTTCACCAAGAGATGTACGGTACACTTGTCACGAAGTTGGAACACACGCGTGTCAAATGATAAAACTGGAGAAAAGTATGCGCGGACAAACGGTGACAAGTGTCCGCTTCGATTAATATAATAGAACAGACTGGACGAATGGTAGGAAGAATAAACTGGACCGCAAACAGTTAAATGCTCAGCGAAAACCACGACATTGCGACTTGTTTGACATGCTGCATAATTTGTGCAATCTGACGCGAGACGTGGATATTTGAAGTGACTTGCGCGGTGTGGCTAATAGGTACATAACTACAAGTACGTATAGTTCGACCGCCCATTTACGTAACAGTATATGCCTATCGAAGGTCAGACACGACAATTAGATTCCTATGTGCCCCGAGCTTTGCTTTTGCTCTCTCCGTCGTTCCGATTACGATTATACGAAAGTTTCGCAATCGCGATACTCCACGAATAATCATCGAATACGATCGCGATGCCGCGCATTCGGACGATGCAAGCGCTTCTTCGAAAGAATCGATAAATTCATCGAAATCAACGATTCCGTGTTACTAGATTGTTTTATCTTATCCATCGAGACAGGCAATAGTAGCGATATTCTGCTATTCGGACAAGTATCGTTCTATACAATTAAATCGCGGTTAAAAAAAAACATTCTAACAGGATAAAGAAAACACGCGAGATAAATTTTTGTTTGAAATATACAGGTATAACGAGTTTTTAATATTTTTTAAATATGTCCCGCTGTAGATCGCAAATCGCTTCTTTTCGTTCGTCAAGAATCGATATATATATATATATATATATATATATTGTAATAAATTAGCGCTGACAATCTTTGTGATAAATTCGTCCGTAAGGAATATAAGAAAATTCGAAACCAACGCATCGAAAACCTCTTGAGCCACTCATTAGGCTCAAGGAAAGCTAAACGTCCTTGTTCGAATAGAATCATCTTGATACTGTTTCGTGTCTAAACGGATAATATAAACAATCTCAAATTACATACGAAAATGCCTGTAACGTTAGTTTTATAACTCGCCGCGTAATAGGCCTCGATCTGTTTTACGCAATACGACATTCGCATATTTGCGCCTTAGATCGTCGCATCATCAAGCTTTTCGGAAAATACATTCGTGATACCGAGCTTATCTCAATTTTTAGCAAATTATTTCTATTACATACTTCGTTGGGGGGAAATTATGTTTACGAGGTTGCGTTTAGGAGACTGAGTGAAATTACTTGTAAATGTTCGCACGTTTGCGAAAGTTTTAATAATCGGAATAATTTCCCGGAAAATGCGTTAGCAAGAGGCGATATACCGTATTCTTGCCTGTGTTCTGTCTCCCCCCTTGCTGCAAACTTTCCCCTTTTCGAGCTCGATGCATTATTTATAAAATCGTTGCAAGCAAATATTTTTCAGGTTAACGATACCACAGAAGTAGCTATACACGCACGGACAACTTCATTTATAGCTTGCCAAAACTCTAGAGCTGTTTTTCTTATTCGCCACGAAGAGTATATTTTTATGTAATCCGATATCGTAATATTATACCATCGTTGATATCGCGAATGTACTTGCGAAAAGACATTCGAGAAGAACGCAAGACTTTGTACTCTTTGCTTTGAAATTTGCTAGAACAATTTTGCACGCGTAGCTGAATAGTCGAATATCGACGCGAACGGAAGCGTTCGAAAATGTATAAGAAAATAGTCATCCGGTAATTTTCGTCCTTGCGAAGTGGTAGATTCGCGCGTTTTGATTGAATACAATTTTGATTATAGAAATGTTTGACGCAGCGCTCGAATCGACGAGACCGTTTAAGTTTCACGGAACGTTTTCTTGCAAGTTGGGCAAATGAAAATGCTTGTAATTTCTTCTAACGCGTTCCGAGATTATGGAAAAAGCAGCGACACGTTGTAAAATTTGGGAAAGAAAGAAACCAAAGAGAACGTTGCGAAAGCGCGCCTGCGAACCGATGATGTAACGCGCACAACGGATAGCGTTGATTGCGAGTTCGCAGGCGCCGCGTTTTCCGTCGCGTTGCATCTGTCTGTCGCGTTATAGAAAATGTTGCGCGCTTCAAATTCCTTTTTTTAACTGCTATGGACGGATATATCCGCATCGATCTTTTCATCACCGATCGGGCCGCAACTTCGTTCGTTTGTCCATAATCGAATCGTTTTAATCCGCGGAATTGTACCTCAGGTTTGGTCAACCATCGTCACCTGTTTTCATTCTCCGGCTGCTCTCCGAACGGAATTTCGAAAACAATGTGGCCCGCCGATACGAGCCAGAGGGAATGTCGAGTACCGTTGCTGACAATCAATAATATGGGCAGTGATTTTCAATTCTGTACGATTGCAAATGGGCAGTGATTTTCAATTCCATACGATTGCATCTCCACTTTCCAGTCTCGTTTTCTTTTCCTTTCTTAATGAAAAACCACGCCCTTCTGGGCGGTGTTGGTTACTTTCAAAAAATTCGTCATTCATCGCCGAGCTATCTTTATCGTGAGTCTCTCTCTCGATGAGTCTTCGTTTTGATTCCCGCTCACGTTGAATCCTCTTTCTTGCGTTCGGAACTCTCGCGAGGGACGTTGACGGAAAGGTTCCGCGACGTGATTCGAACATATCATTGCAGAGTGCTTCGCTGTTTCAAGGAACATCGTGAAACGTTCGAGTATGAATATTTTAAACGAAGCCGCCCAGAGCATCGTGAAAGTCTTGTAGATAGGCGAGAAGTTGAGGCATGGTCGGCCGATCTCTGCAAAGGCCTAACCAACAGACGGCCATTACGGCGAAAAATTCGTCCGGGCATGGCCTCGGTTGGGCCAGTCGATAACCATCTCGAAGACACGCCATCATTTCGAAAGGATCCACCTCGACGTATGGTTGCTGGCCCATCGTCGCCAATTCCCACAGGAACACTCCGAATGACCACTTGCAAAAAGAAACAAAAAAAGGAATAGTTACTCGTTATGTTTTTGCACCGTCTATAATTTTTAGCAGACCAACGATATAGCGTTTGTTACTTTCTTACAGTTTCGTGGTTTTGCGATTCTCGATAAAATGTATTTTTGATCGAAAGTTCGAAACTACCGAATTCCGCGTTACTTAATAATCTTATCCATTTTGTCCATTTGTGTGTATTTATATTCGTTAATAGCTTATTTCAATGTAAAACGGTCTTCGATAACGTCAGCTGAAAATGATTTACTTCGTTACAAGTATCTACTTTCATATTTTATGTATCAGTATGATAATATCGTAACAAAAGTTACAACGTATGTTATATATGGTATGTATCTTTTACGAAGTATAAGCAAATTTAAATAGGTAACTATTTATGGAGTTGCTTCTCATTTAAATAAATTTCCTTTCTACGTTTTAAAGAATCTTTTTTCCTCAAAGAAACAATCCATTGGATACGAAATATTTTTTGTTTTCCGCTTCGTTTAAAAACCCGTTGTATTTTAACCTATCGCACGGATACAAATTTTACCAAAGTTTGTTTTAATATGCGTAAGTATTCCTTTAAATTGATTATTCGCAACCGCATCGACCCGTGTACGATGGAACTCCGTTTATACGAGTTAGTCGTAACACAATGTGGGGGAACAAATGATTTACGTAATTCGAATTCATGTAATAGAAATCGATCGATTCTCTGCATCAGCTACGATCCGAACGCGTGCTTTAATACAAAAATTTGGACCACCAAACTACAATAATAATTCCATGCTTCGTAATCATCGTACTTGCGCGTAACGGGAATATCAAGAGCCGATTAAATTTTTAACCAGAGTGCCGTGAGAATTTTTGAAACAACGACACCTAACTATTCGGTTTACCTCGGTTCATCAAGTACAAAACTGACTATCCTGAACCAAATATATTATAATTCTTGGTGTGCCGGAGACTTTTAGTAATCGGTTTATACGTTCCACGAGATGAATAAAGTTAATATATGATAAGATATAATACGAATAAAATAAAATATATAACGCGACGATAAAACTGACATTTGTAATTGTCTACAGACTCGTCTGGTTGCTCGAAAAGTTCAAATTAGTCAAATTAAAAAATCAGATTCTTCTAAATCAATAGAAAGGTGTCTGACGTGAATATACGTAATAATATTTTAATGAAAAATGTATATAATAATATACGTATGTATATAGTACGGAATAGATAGTAAAAATAATCTCCTAGTAGATAATTTAATTTTACAGTCTACTGATTTTATTAGAAAATTCAATCATCTATTATCGTTAGGAAGTGGTACAGCTTCAAAAGTTTACTGGAATTCAATACGAATTATGGTCCGTACCACGTCCGTCGCCGTGCTATACTGATTGTGCTGGAGGGTCTCCAAAGCCATCCAACGAATGGGTCTGTTCTCGTTATCACCGAGACAATGGTAATCCTGAGGGAAGAGATCTCGCGCCAAAGCCGTATCAGCTAATCGCACGCGAAGACTGCTTGGCTCGATCAAACAGTTTCTGGCAGCGATATCCCTGGAAACATATTGTCGGTTATACAGGATGTTCCAGACCTTCTTTCCAGCCAAACTTCGTGTCAGCGTGTTCTATGCTATAAATGGTATAAATACGTACGAGCTGTTATACAGGATGATTTGGAAGCAGTAGTAACATAGACAGAAAAAATGTAGTTGCTCGCGTAAGAACGATACGTAAGAAGATGCGCGATAAAATTGTTTTCAAATTTTTCTCATCTTCTCTCAATATTGGAAGTAATTCCATACCAGGCTCTTTCCGTACCATGATTTTCAAATCACCTTGTACAAAGATAGATTGTTTTAACGAAACACGAGTTCGATCGACGTAATTTTAACACAGATTGAAACGTAGGATTTGACGGAAATAGAAATCACTAAACGATCAAAGCACGTCATTTTAATCTCTGGGATAAGTTTACTTTAGTTATTTAATCGAGACAGATAATTTTGGAAAATCTGCTGATTTGCCCTGCAATTACAACGTCGGCATATGCAGTTATTACACACATCCTTTGTTACGATTTTTCTTCGCGCGTTATCCTTCAAGCTTCAAAGATACGACACCGTTTAACTGCAAATATATTTTCGCATTCGCCGATCTTATGAAAACAGTACTTTATAATTCCATTTGAGAAGCAGAACTCATTTACACATTGTTTGCATAATTTACACCTACTCGCAACGAGTGGTATTTGCGTATCTTAGTCACTCTCTGTGACAGCAATTCAGTTAACATTCTAATCAATCTACCGAATAGAGAAATATGTAGATGCAATCACCTGTGCAAGAGCCCTCGACCGTGCAAGAATGCCCCTGCTCTGGCAACCTGCGCGCCAACGTGCACCAAGTCCCTGGTCCCAGGATGATGGTTTCCGTCGGTAAGGTACAGCTTCAAATTCAACTCGCCTGGCGAACTCGTGTATGCCAATAATGGACAAGAACTATCCAGGCAGGCGGCGGCGAGCGAAGCTATGTTTGCATGCACTAATCCTGCCAGCTGCGAGCCCTCGACCACCAGCAAAGAGGCTTGATAAGCCGATGCCACTTCTACAATGATTAACGTCTCTCGTTAATTCCTGTATTAATTTCTCTCCTTTCATCCGACCTTTAACGTGTTTGCAAGTTGTAAAGTTTAGGCTAGAAGACATTAAACAATTTATACTAATTACGATTTTCGGATTATTTTTATCCTTCTTAATTAATAGGATATATTCAGTTTGTAAGAGATTTTGTTGAAATATTTTCCTCCTTTCGTTTCGTTGTTTTCTTTTTTTTTCTTTGTTTCGTTTTACGAATCCGCGGCAGATACATGATTTTCTACCTTATCGCGTGTCGCTAGCCTAGAGTAGTACAGCTTGTGTTCAAATTTGAACACCTGTACGCGTAATTGAAAATAGAATTGTCGAATAATATTTTCAATTTTTCGTACCAACGTTGACAAAGTTGTTTAAGGTAGTAAAGCAAAATGTTTTTTCTTTTATCGTATATTAGATTTGAAACCCGACAATTAATTTCACGTTCAAAGATAAAAATATAAAACAACATTTTTTTCTCACTTAAATGTGTATTGTAAGGGGTTTCGAAAGCAAAACTTTGTATGAAAATCTTCGTTACAACAAAAAATCGTATCAACAAAATTATCAAGTTGTACAAAACCGTTCTTTGAAATGATCGAGCGATTGTATTTTTTTCTATATATATATACATATATTCGGAAACATTATTTACGACGGTGTACAAAATTGGTCCTTCGAACGAAACGATAAACTCGTTAATAAAAACGTTAATATCGTGTTGGTCGATAGAATGGCCCATTCGAGCATCAAAGTCCTTACAACCTATTTATGTACTTGTAAAACGTTTCGGGATACTCTAACGATTTGTAAAGATCGTATAATTGATTAAAAAAGTTAAGAAGAAAGAAGATCGTAGATTTTGTACGACATCGATTTATCGCATAAAAACATCAACGAGTCTCTCGACGCGTAGTCGTAACTGTTTCTAAAGCCTGATATCACGCCTCTCCAACACGATACCAATAGAAGGTTACATCGATACCTGTGACCGTCTTTATGATGACTTCTTGTTCGCGGCCAGCCAATTCCAAGGTGCCTTTGTAGACGCGTCCGAAGGTGCCCTCCTGTACGAGATTGCGACAGTAGAGCGCAGACCTCGATACCGCGAGTGCCCTGGCCTTCTCGCAAGGATCGGTCGACTATAAATTAACAGACAGGACACGGAGATATTAAGCCTGATGCGCACAGACGCCAAAGAGATTCCTAAACAATTTGCAACCGTTCTCGGCGTCTCTCGATCGCGTCGCACGGCGTCTGCATAATTCATCAGAGAACAAAATCCCTTCGCGGGGGAACTCATTAAAAAAGCATTTGTCGCCTGTAACAGGATACGAAAGAGGTCGCGAAGTCCCCGAAGGACAAGAAGAATGGCAAGAAGAAAAAAGAGAAGGACCAGCTTCCCTTCGCTGCCTCCCCTCCTGCCGCACGTCCGGCCGTGTCATCGTTATATCGTCGTTTCCATCGTAGCCACATTCCCCTTTGTTCCTCAACGGTTTTCCAGCGGTTCCTGCGTTGCGAAGCGTAGGACAGCTCCGACGGGGAGCAAACAGGGCTGGAGGGAGACCGGTTATTCATTAATTTCAATTTTCCGGAGTTTTGCCTTCGGCCCCTCCCATTCCATTTGCACGCGTCTACGCGTGCACCGAGCTTTGTACGCGTACGTGCGAGACTAGCGAGAAAAAAGAGACAGAAGACGATGGAAAACCAGCTCTGAAAAGCATCGGCGGCGTGCAAATTACCGGAGGGCGTAGCCGATTTGAAAAGTAACGCGATGACCAGGTTAAAAGGAGAAAGGTTCCCCGAGCCGGAGAAGGATGTCGCGGTTCAGATCATTCGTCGAAACTTCGGGGACAAGGTTCGACGAGGATATACGGCCGGCTAATATCACGACTTACCGTGCTCTGTAATTCTTATCCGACGCGACGACCGAAAAAAAACTCTACTTCGAGCTAGCTTCTTTCCTCCTCTTTGTCCGCTGGTTTTCATTACCGCGTTTCGTTCCGCTCGTCGGTTTCATTCTCTGTTCTCCTCTCGCCGGTTTCAGTTTCTCCTTTCCTAATTTTCTTTACCGCTCTCGTTCTTTTTCCTTTCCATTTTTTTTTTTTTTTTTTTTATTTTTTTGACGCGGGAGCATTCTTGCTCTGCTCGTTTTTCGCTTCCACTTTCTCTCTTTTCCGTTTGTTAATGAAAATGCAATGAGACAATTTAAAATCGGCTAGCGAGCATGCCGAGAGACTTATAAAGGACCGTTGCGGAATTCGAAGCGTGGAATTCGGAACGCGGAATAAGCTTATAAATATAAATAGAAAGGAGAAGCGCACCTTTGTTTAACTGATAATCGCAACGCGAAGCGACACGGCGCGGCGCGGTCTGCAGAGAGAGAGGGAGAGAGAGAGAGAGAGGGAGACAGAGAGAGAGGGAGAGTGAGAGAGAGGGAGACAGAGAGGGAGGTTTTCCGGTAGTTGACGGGACGCAATAATTTCGTTATTATGGAAAGCAAAGCGGATGCTTCCATGTTGCTTTCGCCATGGTTTAAACGCGATAGCCGGCACCGCTGCTAGGCACTTTTAATTATATTGTTTGCAACCAGTAACGAGGTTTTCTACGGCTAAGTGAATTACGCGCGAATGCGCCGCGTGCTATAAAAATAAGACGCTAATGACGTTATCAAATGCTTCGCTTTATTCGCCGATATAATGCGGCGGCGATTAGATTATTAGAGCACTTTACGTGCGAGCGAAGCTTTTGTAGTTTAATGCTATAACGCGGGCTTTATCCAACCGCGTAGGAAATCCGCTATAACGCATGCTTTCTGTTTCAAAGTACTGCTTCATTTGTTCCACGTTTCTCTTTATAACAAGTGTTTAATCGATCGACTCACCATAGTGTCATATCACTGTCACGTACGTGTACACAAACACCATATTGGCCATAAGTATGATACATATAAACGTACTCGTTCCTGATACTTACGATCGGTGGTATACAAAGTGTTCAAGAAGCACTTACCGCGTGTATATCACGAGCATACGCCGGTATTACAATTCGATTGCAAATTGGAAGCAAATATCGTGGGCGACGGTGGAAAATGACGCAAACGCGGTAAACGAGATTTCGGGAAACGAGTAACAAATATTATCCCCCAACGCTGATTATCGTCATTTGTTTCGCGCTCGGCCGCGTGGCGATTGTCTAGCTCGTCGTTGAATTGCTCATCGAAGGAAATACAATCTTTTAACGTTAACAACTACGTTCGACGCATAATTAACAAGCGGCTACTATTAGTTTGAAAAAACGGATTCGTAATTGCCGCGAGAAACGAATGGGAAGAGGAATCGAACCGGCTGCGAACGTATTTTTTGTAATGAATGTAGACTGACGAGTCGCTTTTATACAATCACAATCGGTCTATTGATTTAACGGCGCCAGCAGCGAACTTTTTGCTGCACGCGTACGATGCAGCAATTCGATTTATTTATCGAGAGGGTCTCGTCAAACGTCGTTGTTTGTTTCCCGTTCGAGCCACTTTGAAAGCATCATTTTTAGGCGCCGCCCAGCCTCCTCGCCACGAGGGTCGTGTTGCGAACTTTTAATTTCAATCCGGCTAATTAATAATACAGTTTCCGATTTAACTACGTTAAACCATCGACCATGGGACGAAAGACGATACCGTTCGGGTGGGAATTCGCTAAACCAGAGGATCGACTTCTACAACCTATCCCGCGCGTTTAATGGCGACAAGATTAAGATCTCGCTACGTTGCTCTTTAATTCTCGGCTAGATGGAATTTTATTCGAGAGAGAAACCTAAGAAGGAAATCGATGAGAGAGGGAAAAGCGAGAGAATGTAGAAATCGAACGACACGCGAAACGTGTATTTGGTTTGATCGAGTTCGACTTTAGGAACTTCGATATCGCTTGTAAAAGCTGGCAGAATTTATTAACTCGAATAAACGAGTACACGCGTTAGAACCGAAGTATAGGCTAACTTTACGGCAAATTTACAATTTATGCTGGTGCGTTTGAGTCGTGTTCGACAGCTAGCGTTCAACGATACATGTACGACGTAGATACTATCGAAGTAATTCGAAGATAAAACGAAGACGATCAACGTTCCCTTTTAGCACCGAAAGTTTTCCGATGTTTCTACGTCGCTCGATTATTTTCAAACGGAATAAAAGTTCTTCGTTGCGCGGAATCCACCTAGAAGCTTCGCGAATAACTACAGGAACTGTTTAAATAATTCAAAGCTTCGATTTCGGTACCCGAGATTACGTCAACGAGCTTGATCGAAGATAAAGCGAAAAGAACTTCTTCGGGCAACACTGACCCGAATCGTCGATTCGACGGCCACCATTTACGATTAAGATACAAAACGTTAAACACGGGCTATCAGCCTATGCATGTTAAGCAGTTTTAACCTAGCTTCGCCCTATAGAATATAACTATTTTCTTATCTCTCTCTCTCTCTCGATAACGAATATTCTCCGCGTCTATCGGGAAAATCAGGGAGAAAACGCATCTGTTCTGAAACCGAAGGTCTCCGGTAAACAGGAACGGTAATGGCTTCTTCAGCAATGGGATCTCAAGCGTATCGTTTTACAGGAGGGATAAGACGTTGCTGCATTACATGACCGGGTGAGTTTGAAGAGAGCTCGCGAACGAGCGAGCGAGTAAGCGAGGCAAAGGGTGCAGGATCAGGGCGAAGGATAAGTTTTCCCTAAGGTTCGTGGTTACGTACAAATATATGTTCGCTCGCGCGCGCGCGTGTGTGTGTGTGTGCGTGCGTATACTTGTACATTGGCGTCTGAGGTGCGCGTACTTACGTCTGTACGCGTTTGTATAAACACTGCTCTCTTCGTGGTTCTTCGTGTCGGTGACGCACAGTCGCCGGTATAGCAGGAGGGTGGCTTTTCAGACGAGGACACCGAGGGCTCAGGCATACGCGTATACCCGGTAAATTGATCCAAGATCAAAGCCGAAACAATCACAGGACCCACTTCCAGTTTCTCTCTAGCTTCTCTCCACCTTTCAGCCTGATTCACCCCCTTTCTCTGCCTCTCTAACCGCGTGTGTAACCTTCGTCCGCCCCCTTTGCCGACCTCCTCTTTGAATAGCCGAGCACAGGTGGTACCGAGCCGTTTCTTTTTCCCGGGAAATTAATGTAAAACGCTCGTTTCGAGCCGGAAAGTGCCGGCTAGACTTTGTTACGTGAATCGAGCCATGCCCGGCTGCTCTTTCTAAACTCCATTGCATATTTATTCGACATTTGCGCGATCTCTGTTTTTTCCTCCTTCTTCTTCACCCCGGTCTCCTGCCTGCTTTGTTTTCTTTGTTTTCTTTGTTTTCTTTGTTTTCGTTTTAAATACGCACCAAGCGGAAAGGCGAGTCGCGTCCACTTGTTAAAGAGGTTATTATTCCAGCTATTTCGCGTTTATGGCATGTTGTGCCCCGCACGTCCACATTTTCGTACATACTTACGTTACTCGTCGATGAATTTTCATCGCGCTATTTTATTGAAATCGCGGAAATCACGAAATCCTCGTCTCGTAGAATGTCGTATCGTAAAGTATCGAATTTCTAATAACCTTATCTTATGCCTCCTGTTCGCAGAAAACTGTAATTAGTGCAAGGAATTACCTACTTTTAGCACCTGCACTGAAAATCGCACCGTAAAATGTTCCTCGGAGAAGAAGCGTTGCTCGATACACTGATTAACGCGAAAGATTAAATTCAACCTTTTTTTTTTTTTGCACGTGTGTATTTTATAGCGGTATAGGTACAAGTAGTATAGAAAGAGATAAGAACTACGACAAAATGTACGAAAAATATGAATGTCGATGCCACGATTTTTCGATAAGTCGCTCGAAAAAAAGAGTTCTTATCGAACAAAAGTACATCGTCTCCCTGCACACATCCCTCGATTTATGTGCTTGGCTCCATTGAAATTTGAATTCTAAGCGATCAAAGAGATCAGTGACTGAAGCGTGCCTGCCTGGTCCGAAAGCAATGGCAGAAGCGAATAGAGGGATCGTGTTCTTCAATGGAGAACGCGAGAAGGTGAAAGGGCGAAAAGAAGAAGTCACGACCTCGCCGCGCCCGCGCCCCCTCGTCTTCGTTTCACCGCGTCGCCTCTATACGTCTTCTCGCAGCAGGATAAAAATTGCAAATTGTCGATTTATTCGCTTTATTAATTATTCACTCAAGCACCGATGATCGATTACACAGTTACACTCGGTTTCCCTTTGTACTCACGTTGGCACATAACGAGGGTCTTATATTTGCATTTATACGGAATTAAGAATTCAAATTAGGCAACCATGGTGATCGTTTTTTAATTGAAAGAATAATATCACAGGAAAATTACGTTTCTTTTAATCGTCTCACGATTTTCTTCTTTTCCTCTTTATCTCGTCAAATCGTATATTAATTTTGGGCAGAGAACGATACTTTATCCTCGATCGTCTTTCGCGTCGATTTGCGTCGATTGCGACAAACAGAAAAAAACAATGCGTAGATATATAATCTAGTGCTTGAACGTAAAAATTTCTTTTCTTTAGTTTTAATAAAATTCTTTGCAAACTTAACCTTCCACAAGGAAACATATCCTTCACATTCCATAGGTAAACTGGATCGTTTCCGATAAAATCTAATGTTTCTAATATTTCGAGCTCCGGAGAAATCTAAAATACTCTAGAGCACTCATCGATATTAATACATCATATAAATATTTGTTACATAAAGTCGAAACTTTTCGAAATTTCCTATAGATCGTCGATTCGAACTTTTCCACGCTTCTCTACGATTCCAAAGAATTCCAGGTATCTATAACCAACAAAATAAGACGAATTAAATGATTCCTCTCTCGAAAATCGTGTGGCAAATCAAGTATCGGATTACACGTAGGCTGAGGACCAAGAAAAGCAGATCTTACCTTTTGCTCCGCAGGGAATTATCTCCCCGAGGAGGACGGAGCAGAAAGCTTGACAGAAGCAACAAGAGGCAAAGGGGGCAAAAGGGGAAAGGATGCGAAGGGAAAGGGGTTTATCACGTGTACCAATTTCTGGTGAGCGGTGTATGTTCGCTCGGTTAGAAGGAAGTTGTAGGTTGGCAGGTTCGATGTAGCCGAATAAAGAGCCGAAAGGCTTGAAAGGACTGGGAGGAGAAAGTTGTTGGTAGAAAGTGGCCCCTATGACCGCAAATTCGATAAAGTTTTCGAATGTACCTCTCGTCTTGCACGCGAGGCCACGCGAGACTGGCCACGCCGGACAACAGAATCGTCTCGCAGTCTTCGTTTCCGCTACTGAAAGAACAGCGCAGAGAACGAAACGAGAATACGAGGCGGAGTTCGCGATGAAGGTGCAGCCAGGATAGAAAGAGAAGGGCCGAGAGAAAATCGGATTTCTCTACGAAAGTTGCTCATCTACCTTCGACTTTGTTTCGCGGACTGCTTCGCCGCTTTTAAAGCCCATTACGCTGTTCGAAGAAACGCAATAAGCCGACATATCGAATTGTCCAATCGTACACGAGAGTCATAGTTTATGAGTTTGTGAAACATTGTTCTCAACTCATTGACACGCTAATTTTTTCGCGCTCGCACGTTCCTGTACACGTATCTCGATAATAACTTGTTTGTCTTTATTGGTTGTAGATATTCTGGAATTTTTTGAAACGTACAGTGGCGTGCGAAAGTTTCCGGTCAGATAAATTAAAGAAAAGAAATCTTTTTAATTACAATTAGAGTAGGAACAAGTAAAATACAGCGCAACGAACGAACAATGTAGTATAATTACATAATATTAATTTAGAAAACTCTTTAAAATGTGGCTTCACTGAAGTTCCGATATCGCTGGCTTACATTTGAAAACACAATCGAAAACACGATAATTCGCATTTTCTATTTTTTTTTACAGGAAAAGCAGTTTTAATCTTCGATATTATCAAAATTGTCTTTTTATTTAGCTTTGGAGCTAAACATGGATTTTTCATCCCCTCAAAATTTGTAAAATATTATTTATCATAATATTAAATAATTTGTTATTTCTTTTTATTTTAATAATTATACCCTTGTATTCACTTTTGAATCTAATTTTCAGTCGTTTTCAATTGCTTTTTTACAATAAATTGTAGTATTTTCTATTCGTTGTATCTCGTTCCTCTGGCAAAAGCATATGTTTTAAAGAAATTGGAATTCTTCGCTTTTCGCAGGAACGCTGTATCAAGTAGCAGCATGGAACCATCTATTTTACAAAGAACCTCTTCGAGTATTTTATTTCGTCTCCCTTAAACAATAGAATACGTGAGCATTAAGCTTTCACGATATTCGCCGATCTCTCTTTGCTTGGAGTCGCATCGGACCTCTCGGAGTGAATATATCGTTTCAATGCTTTAACGCGTTTTCAAAAATTTATACCACCCCCATACGATCTCCATAAAATCGTATATCGCGTTCAAAGAAATATAAAATTTATTAGACCGAAGCACGGATGTTTCGTGACACGTAAGGTAAGACTGCAGTCGGTTAAACTCGGAAACTTTAGAGGCAACTCGGCAGCGCATCTCCTGCCTGGAGAGTTTCACATTCCCCTCGTTCGAAACCAACGTATGTACGTACTTAATGCAATATCTTGCCGAAGTTTCCGTAAAATGATTTCGCACTATACCTGGCTCAGATGCGTCACATGGCTGGAAGCGTAGTAACTCGCTCTGGAACCGCAAGGTCTCGCATAGAGTGGCTCTAGGTCGGCAATGGTTGCGTAACTTCCGGAATTCGCGCTTCCAGGTCGTGGGTCGACCCTAACCAAGACAGAACTTCTCGCTAAGCCACCGGTGTCTGCCGCCGAATAGCTACAGCAGGGCAGTGTTTTCCTGAAAGAACACACGATCCTGTAGTCACCGGTTAATGATTATACACGAGGCTAATTATTTCTGTAACGCGCGACACGCTTTGCACCGGCAACCGAGTTGCACGAGTAATGATCGCCAGAGACACTTGCTACCGCTGCGCTACTAGCTTTTTCCGCCTCGTCGCTACTTTCGTTCTAATCCACCGAAAAACTGCTTTTGACATCTCGATGCTTTTAAGCGAATTTCCAATAACGCCAAAACAAGGACGATATCATCTCGCGTCTATGAAAAAATATTTTCCATTTCTTTTCAACGTTTCAACGGCGTAAAATGTATTATTTAAAAAATGTTTATTCGATAGTTTAACCGGAAAGGATATATAACGAAATTCTTGTAATTCCATATTCTTATTTCGATGTAACAGTAATTTATCCTATGAGATAGAATAGCTTTTTCCTGCGATGTTAATCAGTTTCAGAATCAAGTCGTACGACTTTGTTTATTATTCACGTCGAGTTTCGCAATGTCTGCATAAATCTGCAAGACCTTTCGTTGGTTTTTTTCTTGAATTCGTAACTTGGTGTAACAGAAAGTTTGCGAATACATTCGACAGCGTATCCGGTATGATCGATCCAGTGAAAAGTCCTCGTAGCGTGTGAAATTACCGCTTAGCCTGCGGGGAAAAATTTTCAAAGAGGGTCTCGTTCCCCTTTGCAGCGAGATATTAGAGCAGAAAGAGGCTGAAAAGCGGCGAGATAGAAGACGAGGAGAACGATAAACGGAGGTACGGATACCGAGAAAGCTAAAATACTGGCAGAGAATTCGCGGAGGAACGGTAATTCCGATATTTCGTCGGATTTATTGGCCGTTATGCGCATGTAAATCCACTGCCGCGATTCGGCAAAAAGGTGAACGAAAAAGAGAAACACATTGCGCCAACGATTTCAAATATTCCACGCTCGGTTTTTTTCCCAATTCTTTGTATTCACGTCCGAGGACGGGCTTATATTTTATGCCGTAGTACGAGTTCGGATTTACCATGCCCGATTTGCTTTATTTCGCTGCTAGTGACACATTCGTGCGCGATAATCTCTCTATAAATACCTAGCAAATACCTAGCAAATACCTAGCCATAATTTATCGGTACATTAAATTAAAAAACGCTGTTCAATTTCTGACGTTCACAGTCGACTTTATCGCTACAGGGTATTTCAACATTGATACACGGATCGTTATGCACGAAGCGCCGTTTACATCCCGTTCGATTTATTTGAAGATATTGACATTTCTAGAACCAGTTCCACGTTTTGACAACACGCAGATAAAAGCTGTTTTAGGTTCCTTGTAAATTTCCAAACGTATATAATTGTTACAACCGAATTTTAGTTTCAACGATCCGATAAACCAATTGTGAAAATTGTTTTTTTAGTATACGATACGAAATACATGTACAAAGATAGAACAATATCGAGCGATAAGTTGCAATGCAGGATGCTTTGGCAAAATTCGAACAAGTCTAAATAATATTTCCGTCGTCTTTACCGTATGAACAGTTTTATTTCATTGCATATAATATTAAACGTAAATTATTTTGCAACTTAAAGGCTAAATTGTTCAGAATATCGACCATGACAACGTATTCCCGGGTTATTGAAATCGGTGAGGTTACTCTTATTCCTAACGATTACCAGTTCTTGGAATATTATAATTAGCTGTTACAATGTCAACATTTACGATCGAATGTAAAATAAATTATACGTTTAAAAAAAATTCGTTGAATGCAACAGGTCGTGCCTTTAATCAATTACTGGCAACTCTTCCTTGAATTCGTACAAGAAATTTGCATCGGTATTCCGTTTAATTATCAATAATAAGATTTTGATGTTTTTATTTTAAATATTCCCAACGATAAATATATGTGATATATAGTAAATTTCGTGTCTTTTCGTATACTTGATAACTGACGATAAGAGAACGTTCAACGAGTAGTATTGGCCCATCGTATTAGAACTTAGAAATCATAAACTTGATATTACGTTGAAGTAAAATGTTATACACATTTTTCGCGTAAAAATATTACCCAGAGCATAGGACGAAATATCTACCGTGCATGCGATATAAGGAACTAGCGTGAAGAAATTCCTTGTCTCCGTTTGCGAATGGAATATTTGGCCGCAAAGGACAACGTATTCTTGTCCAATCTGAAAATCGTCCTCTGCGCGTAGAGTCGAGATCGACATGGTAACGGGAACGAGGGTGCAAGGGTGGATGCTGTGTTTACTCGAGCGAGCGGATGTAAAATCTGCAACCTCGCCCCCGAAGGAGACGTATAAGGGCCGGAGAAGGATCCTCGTTTTCCCGCGCGTTATCAGCCTGGAAAGACTCAAAAGAGCTAATATATCCCTCGAGAGACAATTGGCCCATGCCGCGGCGGGACTTCCCCAAAGCGGAAGACGCCGCGGGACACGAGGTAAGGAGGCATTTTCAGAAGAAGAAGGGCTACTTCTGTCTTCCCCGTCTCCTAAAATTTCCGTTCCATGAAAATATTCCCCTGTTGGGGGACCATGATAAAAGTGCCCACTCGATGTATTAAAATTTCAGATTACAGCCTTAGTGGTCGTGAACGTTTGAAGAATGGTCGAAAATTCATTGGAAACTGTTATTGGAACTGCAACTACCGTTACTTTGCGAAATGAAAATTTCGCTTTAACGTATTCGCCATGTATTTCTTAGTGAAATGTAATATCTTAATAGAAGATACCGTCTTCGCAACTGCGTTAGAATCTATGTAAGAACCGATAATTCGCCTAATACTATTTACAAAATATAATACGCGATATTACGTGTTGTACAAATGTAAGAGCAGAATGTGTTTTCGTTAGATACGCGCGTCTTGAATGATCTCAAAGAAAGCTTCAGCAAAAAAGGAATAAGAATCGAAGATAAAACATGGAAAGCTTTTTGTTCGTTCGTAATAACTGAGCTATAAAAATAAGCATAAATTTAAGACCGCCAGCTTCGAAATAAAATCCCTTTTTCCTACAGCTTTTACAGTTACTTCCACGATGAATATACCGCTACCAAGAAGTAGGAGAAAAAGATATTTACTAGGATATATGGCACCTTTGAAGTTGCGAATTAATTTTTAATTAGAAATAATTTCAACAAACTATTTTTTGAGAAATTACAGCTTCCGCTATTTCACACGATTGTAAGTCACAACATTTTAACGTATGCTAATAGCGACATAAAGTAGATTTTCCTTAGATCAAAATATTCAAGAGATTCGATAGCTGCGCTAAAAAATTCCTTACACTTACAAATTACAAGTCCGCCGATTATAATATTACAAGCTTCTACATATCGTTTGCGCAACAGAAGTCTATGATGGATAATTTATCGCTTCTCGATTAATATTGTTACTTTTCATCTGATATTACTAATTAGCAAATTATCGTACAACAGATTCGTGGTGTAACGTAGTGTGATGATTTACTAAATTCCACGATCCAACTGCGAACCGTAAACCCTTCGCATCTATAGAGGTATTTTGTACAAAAAGAACCGTAATAACTACGCAAACAAAAAGCGTATTTCGAAGTGTATTTCAATTCACAATCGAGCGTGAAATTATCAAACAATTCTGGAGATAACGAATTAATCTTAGTGTATAATCATTACGTTATTATACTACGTTTGTTATAACATTCGTCTTTCTAATCTATATACTTAAGAACAAAAGAAAAGAACATTCGACGTTACTTTAACGCGGAAGTGAAAATTTATACATTTATGAGTCTGACGTGAAAAGGATAATACGTCGAATGAATAATACATTGGAAGGCTACGATACTCTTGACCATAAGAATCTGTAGTAGAAAAGGCAGAAATAGCTACGTATTAAAATTAGCGGCTCGGTAATATTCATCGTCAAAAGGGATCTTGAACTATTTGCTTCTTAAGAAAAATTCATGACGAGGAACTTCAAAAGATTTAATAATGCCCGCCAGGAGACAATTGGTCTACTTTGGGGGAAATTGGAAAGGCGGCGTACAAAGGGAACGAAGATGAAAGGTCGGTGGAAGTTTTTGCCTTTTGATCTCATTTTTATAATTTTATCGTGCAACGAGATTCGTTTCATCGATATCGGGTAATCGAGCAAGAAAGTATTTAATTCGTTAATACCAGATATAACGGAGTTTCAATTGAATGTGTAATTGAAGTACCTACTTACGTAACCTAGAGGCTCTCCTACCTACCTGCCGTTAAGTAGATTTCTCGTACGCTCGAGCGTTAATACGTGTATTGCAAAGAGCGTCTCTTAATTAAAGTTAGACTTAGTAAGGGTTTTAATCTAATAACGCGCTTCGTGGAACATCTATTTATAATACCTCGCAGGGTATTTCTGTTAATGAAACTATTTCATGCAGCATCTAATTCGAATACATATTCGCAAGGTATGCTACTTCCAGAATCGAGAAGAAGGTGATTTCTGGGCTTCAAATTTTCACAATGATTAGATGACACGTTCGTGGTTCTTCGGATTTCGATCGTGTTTTCAATTGGATCAGCGAGTTGAAACTTCGGCTTCAGTTTTAGGTCTGCCTTGAAAAAGCGAACTGGAATGTTCACGAAATGTCAGAACAAAGCGCAATGCACTATTGAGTTCTCATGGGTATCTCGAGAAGGTGACTATACGCGAAGAAAGAAGTTAAAGATACAGAATACAATTTTCTTCGTACGACGTATGTTTTTAAGAAACTCGATTAATTTTGCTTTATTTCTATTCGTGCTCAGACACATATCAAATCAAATTTACTATTTTGAAGAAATTACAAACATCGAGCAAACGAAAGAAAAAATTATTTCAGCGTTTCGTAAAACAAAGCATGTACACTTTGGAATATGTTCGTAGAAATTGTACTTCTATCCTTTTTGGACCTGCTTTATACAACTGCCTTGCTATTTGACTGTGTCACGCCAAATTCCTCCCGTAGGATGGAAACAGAATGCGATCTAATTTATCTATTAATTTATATATTTGAATCATCTACAAAAATTATAGCGACAAAGTATAAGCAGTCAATTACAACAGAGGGGAAACGAAAATGAGAAACGAATAGAATGGAGTGGATCACGTTCCCGCGAATTTGAACGATACTTTCTTTTTTTGCAGGTCGCGTGTAAAATCGCGTGCCAAAACTCTAGGAAGAACTAATATATTCAAAGGAAGTATACGACGAGTCCGCATAAAGAAGAGAGAAGCTGGAGAGGTAGTAGAGAACCGAGTACAAGGGAAGTAAAAGTTCTCTCTTCTTGAAACTTTGCCTCGGATCTTCTTTTACCGCAATCTTCTTGGATAAGTTGCTTTGCTACATAGGTATAGCTAATAATTTATGCACTACGAAATAGGTTATAAAAGCTCGATGGAAAAACTATGTTTATACGATGCTCAGTTAACGTCTGATATCAAACACGTACTTATCACGACGCTATCTTTCAAAGTTTATAGTAACTTGTTAAGTATATATATATATATACAGATATCAAATTTTTGTAACCATCGCTTCTCCATTAAATGTGTACACATTCGCGTTACAAGTTGCGTTCGACCGATTTGCTAAACATTTGATTACGGTGCGAGGAGATATTGTATAATATTATGATTTAAGTATCTGCAATGACGCATTAGAGAATTAAAGGAATTACGAATCTGGAAGTAATCTTTTCGCCTCTGGAAGCAGCTCATTTGGAAACAAATGCATCAAACACAGTGAATTTATACATAAGACGTATAGCGTGACCTATTTCTTATTTTCATTATTACATCGAATGATTGAAATAGATACGGAGAAAATATATATGGAATATACACCTACATGGTATACCTCATAATAAATAATAAAGTCTTGCGAATCATTTTCAACTTTTCTCAATGTACCTATACTGTCAGCGCAAGTGACTTTTATTTGAAGGAAATTAATAACAAGAAACGTGTACTTGTCATTTTAAAATATGGGAAATAACTTTATGAAGATCGAACGACTGATATATAATATACCTTTTGTATCGTATAAAACGTTAAAACACCCGGTACACGTACAAATCTACTTACTAGAAAGTAGTTTACCTCGAAATTTTTAATCAAGTTACTATCTACATAAAAGTTAAACGTCTAACGTACGAGAAGAAGGTGGAAATAATTTTTACAAGCTAGGCGAATCGAACGCGAAGAAAGAAAAATTGCGGTATAATGACTTCATGAACCCTTCGGAAGCTTTCATTCTTCCGGATGCGAAGCATTTCAGTCGATCGGTACAAATAAGAGAAGCATTTTCCGGATGCCAGAGTTAGCTAGTTCGTTCCGTACATCTGCAAAAGAGACAAGTGGTCCGCACAGAGGGAAAGACGAGTCGAGCGAAGGCGAGATAGCAGGGAAAAGGTGAGGAACAGGCGAAGAAGGAGAGCAATTCCATCCCTCTGAATTCGCTGCTTACATTCTCTCCCGCAGGAGTCCTCTTTCGAACGGGGGCGTGTAGCCGTGCAATAAAATGTCGGCTGCCGTGGCAAGCGACCGACGTATCACCGGGGCTTATTGAAAGGATATTTCATGCGGACGAGTTCCTATCCAGCTTATCCCATGAATTTCCCGCGGGGGTGTAGAAATCTTTCTCTGCCCTTCTGTCTCTTCCCCACGGTGAACCGGGCCGAGAGACCAGCCCAACTCGAGAGTTGCCGTATCCAGCGGAAAATTCACGACAACCGGCAACACACGTCGACGACTTTTCAGCCTCCGGTTGTTGGTGGGAAATGAGAATGCGCCTGGCGCGCGCGGCGATACGTGAAAACCTGCCAACCGTGCGAATCTTACGAGCAGTCAGTGGCCTACGCGTCGCCGCCTTCCAACCACCCGTTTGCCGCCGGTTTTCATTTATTCGCTCGTGTCCGATTCTACTCGCGACATAATCAGATTACGTCATTTAATAAGCGGCTTCTATCTGCGCCGGAAGGTACGCTTACTCATGCGTTTACGACATTTCAAATACCAATCAGAACTTAAAACGCTACCGAAAATATTTATCTACTCTCTGTCTATACGAATATCGCAAGATGACCGCCTGTACTGCGTTTTGAAGTACTGTTCCGATTTCTCGACAGTCGTACTACAAAATTTGTCTGTATTGCGTTTAGAGCAGGTGTACTGCTTACTTCAATCTACTAATTAAGAAGAACGATCATTGAACTGAAGACGCGTATCGCTTTGTAAGTACATCGATCGCGCAATATGTTTTAATCGGTTCTTTAACGTTTAATTCGAACACGATAAATATTCATTAAAGGAACAGTGATTTAGTTTAATACAGAAAACTTGGTCTTATTCTTCAAAGCGAATGATAAAGCAGCATTGTTGTAAAGTTAAAGGGATCGCATAATTGCACTACAAAATTTTATATTTCCAAAATATCACGAATAATTATCGATAACAATTCCAGCTATTGTATTATACACTGCTCCGATTTAAATACGAAAATGAAATTTTTTTCGAATTTCGAAAATGCAGTTTCTTACTTACGTAAAAAGTTATCGATAATTTCATCCTCGTCACGACGATTTATTCGATAACAAACACTTTAAATATGAATCTTGAAGGTTCGTTATTAAAACATGAAACGGTGCACGGACACGAGTCTGTTTCATTAATAGCGCATAGCTTACACCGCGTCAGAGATTTTAATCGAACAATTAATTTTCATTATACAAGAGATGCTTACAAATTGAATTTTAACGCGAGTTTCCGATATACTTAATAGTAAAGCTTAATTCAAACGTTTAACTATAGAGGTTAATATTAATTAGTCTTACAATTATCGACTTATTTTTTTTTAAAATTAACGATAAATAATAAGAGAATGGGAAAGGAAGGAGAGAAGAAATACTTTTTCGCATTCGTAGCTGTGAATTTGACACGATGAAAGAAAGGAAGATTCAAATAACGTCAAGATTCGCAACTCGCAGAGTGCATTTAACCATTACTTTCGTCTAACCGAGTTAAAAATAAATTTCCTGGATAATTCGAACGCGAAACCGGTGTTCGTTGCAAAGTGATAACCGGTATATGGAAATTGTATATACTTACTGGGATTCTTGAATGCGAGCCTTGCTGTTGCGAATATACAAGGCGCTTGCTACGCTTCCAACGACTAATATCAAAGCGCACGCACATGTTGCGGCGATATAAAGTGCTCCAGCACCATTCACCAAAGGTCCTGGTTCCAGACGTACAGAATCATTTCTGGGAGGTGCTTGCACTCCTGCAACAAAAATCCTAGTAATTTCCTTATCGTATCTTTGAGTAATCCGACTTATCGTTTCTATTATATCTAGCTAGGTATTTCGTGCGCCGTAATACACGAATCGAAGTGTGGAAATTACGTATGTACATCTGCGCGCATAAATATTACAACACTTGCTGAAAATGAGATAAATAAACGAGTTAATAATATTTTTAGATACAACATTAAAAATTTTGTCTAAAATCTTAAATTAAGATATACGTATATAAAGATAGATGGAGATCGTAGAATGTTAGATTCAATCTAGATTCAAGGATTCATGTATTCGATATTACAATACAGATTTTAGCTGTACGATTTTAAATTTTGTCTTGTTTGCGTTCGCTACGACGTTTCTCAAATTAATTTTGACGTTCTTAATTTTTCTATCGTATCTGTTGTTATTTAGTTCCAGTTTTGATCTCATTTTGAATAGATATAATGTATGTTCGACGGATATAACGTCGTTAGACAGTCGCGAATGACTAGAAGTTCTCGATTTTCACATTCTCGTCTTATTTTTCATTTTCATTGTTTCAGAGTTTAATCTCAATACGTACCTGGAATACGTCAGTTTTTGAAAAGTATATTTAACGCTAATTGACAGCTGTGGCAGTTGCTTTATGATTCCGTGATCGTATACAGTATAGTTTCAAAATTTTGTGCGCCCCGGTGTTTGGGTATAACGTAATACGACTAATATCAATTAGTCAGTGGGTATATTTGAGTAGAGGGAACGGTAGACTTGACAGTTTAAAAATTTATGAGTTTACTCGGGTTGCTACTCGCGAAAGAAAATCTTATTAGCATCGAACGTACAATGAAAATTTTTTTTAAAATATATGTTCTTCCAAGGATCGTTCGCCTGCTAGCGGATCCATTAAAAATTTTGTTAAATACTGCTATCTTTTGTTTCCTCGCATAAATTTAGCATTTCTCAGTTTACGGAAAAACCTTTTCTTAAACGCATATACCAAAATTCTTCAATAACACGCCTGCTATTATCGATATACATACGTTATATGCTCGATTCTATAGAAAATTATTAGATTTTCATAAATTAATATTATCAAAAGTTCAAACATACGCGATATATGCAATTTTTAACCTTGATCATAAGCGTTTTTATCGACGAACTGATTAAATTTATATACGCATTATTAGCGATAACCTATAGTCAAGGAAACACATCACGCGGCGTTGAAATCTCGTTCAAAAATTCGGCCATGCACTTTGCCGATATCCTGGCATTCAAGCATGGCTTTGACAGCGTAATAACAGAGAAACGCAGCCATTAACATAGATTCGTGAGCGATTTAATGAGCGGACTTCTGTACCGGCGTAAAATAATTGTATTACATTGACAAAACGTGTTCAAGCCGCATTACGCCGTGGACAATCCATTTTACCGATTGAACCGCCCCCTTCCTCCTCCCCCCCCCCCCCCCTGGCACGGTGCATTCCGTGGCAAGCAAGACAGGTGATTTTATCGAACAATCGTTGACACGCTGATCGATCGTTCGTTTTACACGTATCGAACCACTATCGAACAGCAGCATGGAGCAACCGTGGAATAGCAGGTTAAGAGTGTACTCGAACGAAAGGAAGAAAATCTCTTTGAGTCGGCCCTTCTGTCCTCTCGGTCCACCACAAACGACGACGAGTTTTCTACGAGGCACAGTCATCCTTGCAACCTCGTCGTATTTCCTTTCACGTTCGTTTGCGCTTTCCGCCCTACATAACTCTTTACCGGCTGCCTCCTTTGAATCATTGGCATCTCGAGTGCTAAAAGATAGAGTCTTAGCGTTTTCCTCCGGTCGTTTAAATTAAGTGATTTAAATTAAACGATTTAAATTAAATACGTGATTCGTGTTTTTTTATGCAAATGCGTTTGTTTTAACGACTAAATGTGTATCTCGAAATTTATACCTCGAAATAAGACACGTTCTTATCGTTACGATTTTATTGGAAATTGATAAGCTTCTATCGCGTTTTCTTCGGCCGGTATTCCTTTGATTTAAATTTCCGTTCCTTATCTTTCAGGATCTTTTCTGTTCTACAAACGGGATCGCAAAGGCAGGGTGAACTGTAATAAATTGCACCGGTGCTTCGCTTTGCTTTCGAAACTGTACTTTCATTCTTTGAAGACATTCTTCTGTTTGTTCGACGTTTTTAATGAAAACCCGAGCTCCGATTCCTTTAATAAAAGTAGAGTTATACACGCCACAGCTTTAATTTGCTTAAAATTACCGACTGAATTTCCTCCAGTGAATTTCATCTTTGAACGAGATTTTTCGATGAAAAAAATAACCGAAAATTCGTAAGATCGCATCAGTAAATGGATGACTTCAGCGTATTGTAGCAAGAGACTTACACAGAGTATAGATAAAAAAGTGGGCGCTACTCGCAGCATCGATTCTAGATATCGAGACAAGAATATCAAGACGTAGTCGTTCGAAATATCCTAATATGAACGAATCAGATGACGAATTTTTCTCTATTTCATTTACACTTCGTGTTTCTCATTCCGAAGCAAACGATAAAGCAAAACGATGGTTTATAATTAACTTTCCTGCTGGCTACGAACTGATAAAACATCACGTTAATGGTTTCTTATTAACGGTTGTTTTCTACGATACCTGCTATATTATTACGTGTTTCCACTTCCTGGACTTAAATTCTTAGGAAGCTTCATTTACTTATTTAACGGCAAAAGTACACGGGTCTGTGTATTTACCTAGATATAAAATACATGAATAGGTACCCTTTAATACGTGGACATAAGCCTTTGGAAACTACAAGCTGGCAGTTGGCTTTGCAGCCACCCCACTTGGTTCGCTTTAGAAATTCATTAAGTTGATTCAGGTCATGAGTGTTATCACGTGTATTTTATACAACGATATAACTCGAGTTTTGAGTCAAGTACTATTTTAATCAACGTATCAGAAATATCTTCAGCTGTGTCCAGTTTTACTTAAAATATTTATATTGAAGTATCTATGTTAATTATTTTTGTTGAATATATATTTGTATTAGTAATACAATTAATTTTTTTATACGTACCTTTCTAGTAATCTCTGGCATGTGTTAATTAAACGTTTAATTTTTAAAACTAATAAGATTCGCTTTCGCAAGATCGATCATACGTACAGGTATGTGATTTCATGAACAATACGACAATATCGAAGACAAAGAAACTGACGTCGATAACGTAAACCACGCGACGTACAAGTTAAGATCGCAAATGCCAAAAAAGATACGTAACGTCTATTTTGTTTAAAATAAAGTTGCGTGGAAATTATATTCAATTTATTTTCTAAACGGAATCGTACTTGATCCGTTCACATACGCTATTTTTACATAATTCGTCATCTCCAACCCAACAAGAACGTGGACAAGCTTGGTAAATTAACTTACTACTTTCATGCGATAAAACAAGCTAACGTACAGCTACGAAACATATCTATTAAACTTTTGCAAATATTACAAATAAACTTCGCACGTTAATTTAGTTGACTTTTGCAACTCATTCTCAATAACTTTCCTTCCGAAACATTCAGCCCTGTTCACGGCGCACTTACACGCGCATGTTTTCATTCGATTAAACTACATCGTAATTTAAAACTGCAGTTTTATCAAGAACGTATCCTCGCAAAGCGATGTAAAACTTTCTTAAGCGTATTACCTGGAACCATGAGCAAGCAATTTCTCGGTATTACGAGGATTTCTTAGCGAAAGTACAAGCCGCTGAACAATGTAAATTCGTGTCCCGCTTCTAACGAATCGCATCCTTTTTATCCGCCTGCGCTATCTCGATTTGTTTCAGACAAAGTGGCAGGAAAAACAGGATTCGTGCCGTTGCCAGGATAAATAACGCAAAGCAGACAGACGAGCTTTACACGATAACGACGGAAACGTTCGCGAAACACTCGGGCGAGGAAGAATTTGCTGAAGCGCGATGAGATGCGCGCAGGGACGAAGGAAAAAGAAGGGAGAACGAGAGGGGGGCGAAGGGAAGGCCGGTGGAAAAAGTTAAATAAATCGCGCGGCCTCGTAGCTGCTTTTCCTGCTACGTCCAACTTCTTAGAGGAATCTTTTCTTATTTATTTGCAGGAACCGACATCTTTTTAAAATGTCCCCTCTTACATGGCACAATACTCACCGAAGCAGACCACGCGAAAAACTTTTTTAAGTAACTTTGGTTTTCATTCTTTCCGCCGCGCGATCGCAGTTGCAACTTGCTTTCGCCACAGGCATTACACTTTTGTTGTTTCATCCTTTCGCTTCCCGCGAAGCTAATTGAATTGTTGATAAGTTTACCCGACCCTTAATTATTCGTTTGTTTGTTCTGCCTAGTTAGCATACGTCGATTTAAATTATGCCATCATTCGTGGAATTGGTATTTACTGTCGCAGCTAATTCAGAATATTTAACATTCCTCGATCTCACAAATTTCCCGCTAAAAATCAATTGCACACTCGGAAGCACAATTTGCCTTTATTAAATTGACGCTACAAGCTGCTCCAGGAAAAGGATTAGGTTTTCCAGCTAAACTTCGTCGATATATTCTACGACGAAGGACAAGGTAAAAACGTCGTATAAATACAGTCAGCTTATAGCTACGTTAAAAAGTTGTAACAAAAATATAAAGTACAAAGAGAGTGGTAACGCATTTGTGGTTACTATGCCATAAAAAAAGAATAGCTGCACGGTCAATGCGATCACTAGGCGTTGATGATCTATTTCAAAACGTTTACCGTTCGTGCCAAAAGAAGACCTTTTTTCCAAAGTTATCTATACGTGAAAGCGTGAAATCGGACAATACTGAAAATCCAAATTGTTTTCTATCGAGTATTTGAAATCTCACGATAGGTTTATTTCAGTCGTATAACTAAAATAAAGTACGATAATTACAAGTACGATACTTCCTCTCTTTCTCTTCTCATTTTGTTATTTTCATTGTCACTTTGTAACAAGGCTTCGAACCACCTAAGTTTCTTTCTTATTTTTACCCAAAGAATATACATGCCGACAGAGTTTACCTATCTGAAATACAACGTAAAAGAAAAAATATCGTAAAGGAGAAGAAGTATGTATATATGTGCGTTACTACCTATTTTTTCTTTTATCAGCTATATTTTCCATTAATCGTGAATTGTTTCTTTTTTCCGAAGCTTTTCTAACGCTTATTTAGCTTGATTAAGTGGCAAATGCATGGATTCAATTGTCGCAAAATTAATTACGACGGTTTAGACGATGGTTTAACACGTCCAAAGAAACCGCAGCGCTTGATTTTTAATTAAAAACGTCGAAGGGAGAGATTAACGGTCGGCAAGGCACAAAGGAATCAATTTGCTCGTGCTGCTCGAGGACGGCGTAGGATCGATTAAACTTAGTCTTGGTCGACGCACTGACAAGAAACTCGCAGGTTTAAGAACAAGTGCAAAGTCGAGAAAGCGCGTTTAGAGGAAAAGAGGTGTATCTCGGTTAAATCCCAGTAGGCGATGCCATCCGACACTATCAAACAAACCTTAACCGAGATTTACGAAGGTTCAGAATTAAGTCTCTGCGGGATTAATGGAATGACCCTCTTCGAACGGTGTTCTTCGGCTCGACCGCTCGGCGTCTGCTCTCTTGAAACAAATTTCATCGCAAATTGCGGCATTTCCCGCGGAGTGAAAAATGCTTTCAATCTTACCGCCATGAGTAATTTAAAATCTAGTTACCATCCTCCGACAACTACTGTAAATACCACTACGTTCCTTTTATGAACTTGAAAATGGAAGAATATTCAGTGATCGAAGACAGCAAGATATAATACCTTACTCATTGGTCTTTTGCCTTTGCAGTTCGCAATTCAACTATTCTCTGTGTTCGACCAAATATAACGTAAATACACCATCAGCTTTGCCGAATCTATGAACGATAAAATTCGCCTCTTTTCTTTCTTGTTTTCAAGTAATCGAGTAGTTAGTAATCGAGTAACGCCATTCTCGGTAGACGCTGAGAACGACGTCTTCGACGATCTCGTATTTAGTTTAATCGCTCGTAAGCGACTCGCTGATAAGTATTTTTGAGGAACCAGTTTCTTGAAAACAAAGTTCTATATATAAAATTCCTCCGATGTTTGAAACACGATTGCTAGAATATACACGTCGTATAATAATAATAATGAAATTTCTTTATAGTATAGAGCATAGATAGTGCTGTAGTACTTTACGGTTTGATACTCTATACTCTATTTACTTAAAAAAGAGCCTAGATATTTCGGTGTTCCGTCCGCTATGTCGAGTAATTTCACAATGTTAATCTTTGATAAATTTAACGTTCTCGATCGTTAAATTTATACCACAGCTACGTGTACATCGATGAGTACATTTAACGTTAATTTGTCGCGATGAAATTACGAAGAACATTTCGATTTATCGGCGAACATGGCTTTGTTAATTTGCACTCCCCTGTCATCCGATTATTGCATAATACATACTGTTCCCCGGTGATGAATCGAATAATTTTGTAACGCGATAAAATAATATTATAAAATATACGTAACTTTGTATCAGTGAAATTGTTTTAGCTGATACGATTTACTGATATCGTTATCGTAGAGATCGGCAGTAGCGCTTCTGTGTATTTAACGTTCTCGTCGTTATCCCCTACGTCGTCTCTCACGTAGGGACTCGTACAATCGAGCAACGAATATAAAAAGTTTGCGTAGTTTTTAACGCAACTAAATGACCAAAAAAAAAAAGGTACGATCCTCCTATTTTCCTGTGATTCGCTTCTTTCGGAAATTCATGTTGCTTTCAATACCTTAAATTTAAAAGTACGAAGAACCTCCTTCGGCCACCCTATCGGACGCTTTACATCGCATCGTCTTCGCTTTGCCCCTGTGGATTACTGGATTCGGAGAAAAGTTCGCGCGATACCGGCATTTAAGTCGTTCGCGATACCGATATTTTCCTTTTCATTCAGCGCTTCTGCCTGATATTTGCCGCAAGACCGCTATCGAACGTTTTTAACCTTTCGGTGTATACATAGCTGGAACACGAGCACTCGAGCGGCCAATACGAGATTCGATTATTTTTGAGTGGTCTCCAAACGATTTCGGATCTCCGCAGGCCCTCTCAGAAAGTAAAGAACCTGACCCCTACAACCATGATGGACGGGGGCTACTACTAGAATCAAGAAGAAAACAAATTCTGGCGAGGAAGAAACCTCGGTTGGTCTACACGCACAAGTACTACTCATCGGTCGACGAGTCTCGCCTCGCAGCGCTTGCTTACTTATTTCCCACCCTTCCTGCTCTCTTCCACCACCCCCTCGCCACCCTCTTTTACTCCGCTTTTCTACGTGGTCGATCCTCTTGATCTTAGACAGCGAGATCCTTCCTCTCTTCTCTTTCATTAAATACACCGACTCCTGACGAGATTCAATTTTATTCGGTGGATTGCTTTTCGTTGTAGGCTCCTGCACCGGTAACCAGATCCGGATCAGCGTCTGTCAACTCGCTCTTTCTATCTTCTCTTTCGTATTTTTCGTTTTCCGCCTTATCTCGCTTCTCTCCTTTTCGCGTCTTCTTTTTCAACTCCCGCCGTTTCCCTTCTTCCACTCCGTTTCCTTGGTCACTCGTTGACCCTTTCCTTGCGCGTTCGTCTCACTCGCTCGGCTGTAAACACGTATAGTTTCTATCAGGAGCGAAGTCCGATTCTATCCACCTGTCTGGCGAAATGTTGCTGCTACTTCGAGATCCCCGATACTCCATGTTCTTGTCGATTTCCGGACGGGGAATGGGATGTTTCCACGGCTGCTGCCACGAGAATCACGGCTGTACATCATATCGTATGCTTTTTTCCACGGGAAACGTTCTGTTCGAAGAATCGAACGGGAGAAGTACGAGATTTCGAGATCTCGTGTCTCCGGAAGCGCTAGAATTGGATTTATAGCGAACTACCATCAAGAATATCAAAAGATAATTCGTATTTCAGACCTAGTTGCCGAGAAATACTTCTTTGTAAAATAGAAAGTTTGCTATACAGTTTCCAAAGGTTGTTATCGATACAACTAGTTTATTATTTTCGACGAAATTCTGCGCTTTCTTTTCCCTTTCTTCGCATTTCAGTTACTTCTTTTTATTATCGATGAAGCTTACGCTGATTTTTAGGCAAATAACGAGTTACATTGATCAAGCTTGGTTAAATGCTCGTAGATCGAAACTTTCGATACACTTAGCATATTTAATTGAAGCCAATTCGGTATATTTGAGAAAATGCGTTCCTGCAAACTTCTTAACCACTTCGCCAATTCCACCTCCGATTGCCAAGCGGATAACAAGTAATTATCTCGCCAGTAATCGGTATCCAGTTGTTAACGTACAAAGGAGTAAACGAAGTTTTACCAGGTCGAATAGGATTAATAAAGTTGCACGACAGGTTACCAGGGTAAAGCGGTATATGGCACACGTGCGATGTAATTAAACGAAATTAGCCGGGCCATCGGCGCGACCAAAGTTTAATCACTCGATTTTCACAGGGGGGCAGGTATCACGGCGAGCGCGTTCGCATACACGAAATTCTGCTTTCAGAAATTATGCATCGGCGTTGTTGCCGATTGCGTGTTGCACAAAGGGGCATAAATCGTGCATAGAATTCACGGCCGAAAGGGACTCGCAACGAATGCTCCACTCTCTCTGTTTTAATCCCGAATACGTCGAAATTGCGTTGCTTGTAACGAAGGTATTCAACGATCCCGCTGAACGTACTAATTAAATTTGCGATTGCGTAAGCCGAGCAATTATCGACAGTTCGCCACGGTGTTAAAATACTTGTATGCAAACGCGTTGACACGGTTTACACGATTCGCGCGTGACATACGCACGGCTACACTTTTATCGGTGCACCGCGAACGCGTTTTCGCGAAAGCCAGAGATTCTCTTCTATTAACTTGTATATTCGCTTCCACTAACGTCGACCTGTTCGAAAAATAAGCAGAAAAATTTGGGAAATTCAGGCAGTTTCTTCGTACCGAGTTATCCTCTTATGTACGAGTATGAATAATGCGCTGTTGTTGCTAAGTACTTGGACCGCTTCCAAATTATTGCAAATACGTAAAATATACGTACTTGGAGCGAAAGTCTTTGTTCTATCGTGGGTCTCTGCTATCGTCTCGAGTAAACTATATACAGCTGACGGATGCCGATAATCAAATAACGTAGTAAGAGAGTACGAGTGTTAGATTTTACGAATACGTGTCTTAACGTGCTAGGGATATTCGTAGAGCCAACGTTTTTAGTAAAATATCTTATATCTTGCGGCTGTACGTAGATTTTTCCGACTGACTGTATCTTTTAAATTTCATCAAAAGACATGCCATGTTGGTCCAACTTTGATGAAAGCGAAATATTAACCAGTGGAAATAATACGAAATATACCGCATCGATTTACAATTCCTGTAAATTAGTTCTGTCACTTACCTTTCAAACAAATCTTGTTTCTCTTGAATACTAAAATGGTATCGTTGTATTTGGTGCCTGGTGGGGCCGTGACGTTTAACCTCAAAGCCAAAGGAATTTGCGCACTCACGAGACCCGAGCACGGTAGCCTGATCCTGAAGACTTGCAGTGTGACTGGCACCTCTCCCGTAGCCGACACGTTCACTCTGGGAGGAAGCAGTGCCATCATTCCGGAAACACCGCCCGGAACACCGACTACGTCGTAATCCAATTCCATCGAGTACGGTAACTGTAAGTAAACACGGAAATGAAAATAGATCTTTACAAACGCACTGTATGGCATCTCGAGGCGTTGTAGTCGCGGTGTATGAAATACTATCAGAAATAAATACATACGATCGCGAGAAGAGATGAAATTGAATCGAATTGCACTCGGATTTACAGTTTGTTGAGAATGAAACGGCTTTCGATCAGAAAGAACGGAACGTGGAAACGGTTAAATAAGAACGAACGCGTTGAATTGTAAAGATAGGATGTCAAAAAGAAGGCATTCCCGTTGTTTCTTGTTTTCATCGAGTACAGCGTTTACGCGAGGTGACCGATTACGGATACCTAATAGAAATAGCTTGAAAATCGTATTTCATTAGGCATACCAACGTGGAAACTTTAGCACGAACTTTTAAAGCAACCTACGATTACAGACATGCGATATTTTACGTTTAATCTTCAACTCTTTCGTATCGTAAAGCAATTTGTAGTCTAAGGCTACGATTTCGAAATTGTTTCTATACATCCTTGAAATAAGAAAAACGGAAACTTACAAGACCATTATTTTATAATAATTTTTCACTCTTTTCCGGACTAAATTGATAAAATATACCTTTACGACATTCCATATATAATACGATTAGGTGCTGTTATAAATAAAGTTTTATCAATTTTCACTTAACGATATCTATGTCTTCCATACGTCTACATTAATCAAATACACGTTCACGTGTATAATAAAAATGCCTTAGTAAGAACTCGTGCGTTGGCGTTGTAACAGCGAGAAACCCCTTTCGGCTTGCATATCATTACACGCATGCAATATTTCACACTGGATCCATTCTTATTTTACCTTCATTTGTTGCATGCTTCTTATTTCATGCTCGAAAATTGACGTTGATGCAAACAACTCCATTCTCTTCGTGCTATTTCAAACTACCAAGTTATTCATAAAGTTCAATAAATTCCCAATGGAAAATCATCTTAGAATTATTCTCCGACGTGAAACACGTATCCGGCCTTTCCTTTAAACGACATGTTATTTTCTTAACGTTTGAGTAGTCCAATTACGATAATACTTATCGCGAGAATTCATTTCCCCTTATTATTTACACAAGAATTAATCTTTCTCCCGGAATAAAAAAGTCCGATTTTAATATTCAAAATAATAACATTAAATGATATATAATTTAATAACAAATTAAATAACGTAGGTTTAGAACAACTAAATGAATGTGCCCGAAATATTTCGACTCTCGGCCTTCCTTATATTTTAAAGTTCCTTTTATTTTTACTTTATGATTTGTGTAAAAATATATACGTATTCTCTCGTAAATGTATCAGTATCTTTTTATTAAAAATTCGAACACGTTATTAAATGTTATTCGTTAATTCCGTGAGTTATATTAAATTACGAAATTTTTATAGCAAAAATGAGTGGGCTAACATTTTTTCACAGATAAAACAAGAGCTCGGTTTGAAAAATTGATTTATAAAGCAATTTATTCGTAGCGGAGAAATATTAATCTTGTTTTTTCTATTCAATTTATTTCGTTGTGTAACTACGCATATGTATTACTAAAACTGATGTTTAGTCATCAACCGATGTCGATATCGTTATTTAATTCCGTTTTACACATATATTTATCACATATATTTAATATCGTTTTAAACGATTAAAATTTACCTTATAACGAAAAATCGGAATCAATATTGGTAACAATGTAACTTGTATAAGGAAATAGTCGAGTATAGATCTAATTGTCGAAGCACTTGTTTTAATATAACTTTGTCTATCAATAAGTGTGTAACAAAGATTACAAATCAAGACAACTATTCGATAAAACCCATGTTCAACAAACATAGTTTATATTTTTCAAATTGCCCATATATTATTTGCACTCGATGTAAAATTCCTGAACATTGATAAAATTTTGATAGATTTAAATAATCCTTATTATTTGTAATTCTATCGGTAAGGTACGATATCATAGTATTGTAACTTACAAGCGTGGTAAATACAATGTTATAGTTCTACAGTATTATAAAATATGTGAGCAGAAATAAATATGTAAATAATAACAAATATATCTTTACGTTATATCTTCCTCAATGGTAAAGTATATTTTTTCATTCAATATCTTTTTCCTCTGTCAAAACTGGAATTTTGATGTTATGGCTCAAGATCGGCGCAAGGATCGAGTAACGTCTACCGTCGTTCAACTATCGCTGATACAAGCAACACCACTGACGCGAAGGACGGAGCTGGTGAACTTCGCAAACAAAAGTTCCTGCCCCTCCTCTGATCTGTGTAACTTCCGAGCGAAAGGGGAAGAGTAGTGGGAACGAGTAGTGTGTTTAGGCACGCCACAAGTTTTACGAGGTGGCATAAATAATGTGGTTAGTGCTTCGTGATGCAATGTCAACGGAGGCGATTCCACCCTCTTCAACCCCTCGGGAGCCTCCTGTAATCGTCGTAATCGTCGCGCCGGGGGTTTGCGATGGCGTGACACCTGCCTATCGCATTCGTTCGGCTAAGATCTTGCCAATTCTTTCTCTATGTGCTTTTTCCTTTCTTTTTACTACTACTTGAACACATACGTTGCGAACGATACACGGACAGTTGATTTGCAACGAGATGAAACGCCACTTTGTACTTTTTCCTCGCGAAGCTTTCCGTCAACGAAGAATTATTAGCGCGCGTTAACCGAGGAACTTAATTATGGGCGAAGATAAGTCAGAGCGAAACATTTTATAGCTTGATCGTCTTCCATCTTTCGTTGTGAAAAAGTGGATTTGTTATATCTTTCGCGTATTTTCTTAATTCATTAATCAGTACCCTTCTATAATGTAAACGATTTGGGCATATGTAATAACGATATCAAATAACGATAAACTTGATATAGGGAGATATAAAGGAAATTCGTTACTTATTATAAGCGATTTATGAAAATATAGTGATTAGGTCGATTATTACAAGTCTAAATATGTACAAATGCGCCATTTATCATATTTCATGACTAGACGGATGCGACATACGGTAGACAACGACAAGTCCGTGGAAATCGCGTTAAAAGCTTGTATTTACGCGATTTTTACCAGTGATAAGGCGCAAGAACGTTATTATGGTTAGGGAGAAATCTCTAATACATCATCGCAGTTCATCCGTTTCGTTTGACACAATCTTCAAAGATAATTTGTTAATATAAAATGTATAGAAACAGTCTCGCACTGCTCGTCGCGCGAAGACTAATTAATCGAAAGAATTAAACGTTGAAATTTTGTCGAATACTATGTGTATTATAAAGAGATTTCATATTGGAAATATGTCTGTCTTTTACTCTCGTTCGAGTATCTTGTCTATTATAATATCTAATATCTTGTCCCTTCGTACATAATTATTATAAGGGTTGTGAACGATACGACATCGAGCCATTGATCCCTATCCGGGGCTGAATCGACAACCCTGCTGCTATCAACGTACTTAAATCATGACAACAATTCCCTGGGAAGCTTTGGCAGGAAATACAAACAAAGTCCTTAATTCGATTCTTCAGATTCTTCTGTCGAGTTTTATTCCGGTTAAAATTTTCAAACTCCTAAAACATTAAATATTTTAAAGGTACGACTGTGACTACCAAAGTACTCTTCAAGTACATCGCTTGAAAAATACATCATTGCTACTTTCGAATTAGACAGTGATGTGACATCATCTTATTTGCCAAATTTTTATAGTTGAATGTTTATGTAATGCTATTAACCGAGGCTAACGAACCATTTGATGCTAGCCAGGGAAATTAAACGTAACTGTGATAAACACGACTGTTCTGCCAGAACAATCGCATCCTTGGATAATTGAGGAAAAGCATCTTTACGTAATCTGCAGAAGCTCCTTTCATCCCTGTAATGTGTTTTAATTATATGGTAATTAACGTTTATTACTGCACAATTACTCGATGTTGTTAATTACCAGCACGTTTGGCGATCTATTACGCAAACGAAATGCTTTGTACTTGGTAAAGTTAGATGATTTATCCGCACAAAGTGAGAAAGAATAATTAAGTTCTCGAAATAATTAAAGACTAATCTTTTTTTGTTTTATCGAAAAGTATATGCTTATCAATAATTCACAAAACAAATGGTTTCGTTCGATATTAATATCGGAAATTTCACATATCTCATAATTATATCTGTTATTTTCCTCTTCAATGCATGCTCATAAAATATTTACATATTTTATAATTTCCACGATATCACACACTGATTATTTAATTTATACGCGAATAAATTCTATCTTCGTGTCATTTTGCTTACTTGTTATTAATACAAATTGTAATTATTTTATATATTGTATATTTATATGAACCAGCTTATGATTTGCAGATCAAATTGGCTTGTTCATTGCATCTATCGAAGAGGACGAGATAAGTTAATCTCGCAAATGCTGCGGTAAAATTTCGTTGAGTCAGAGATTCGATGCAATGTCCAGGGATAGAGATCTTGATAGAGATGAGAACGATAGTCGATCAACTGAGTTCAGTTACGTTCGTTTGCTTGATATCCACTTCAGGATCCTCGTAATAACATAAAAACGTTTACTTAGGAAACGTCTGCTTTCATTCAGGGCCTGTTAACTCCGGCACGCAGATTTCGAATCAGCTACCACGAACACTTGAACCGCTTTCCAGCCACGCACGGCTTCGTGTATGCTCCATTGTGTACGGAACAAACCTCCGTTCGACGTGAATCCGTACACCGTACATTATAGACATTGTTGTTGACGACGAAAAGGACGCCGCGTACGCTACACTATCCTACCCCGTGACAACACCGGGAAAACACTTTTCCATTTGAATATTCTGAAATTGTTTTGGTGACTTTGTCATCGGTCACCGTTTGAACAAAACGATACACAGTACCTTATGCAAAAATTCGAACGTTTACAGTTGCAACTTCAAACGATATGACTTATTATTAGCGTTGTATCGAGGGTAATACAGTGGTGTACAAAAGTACCCGGCTCATTTTATATTTCAAAAGCTGTATCTAAAAGGATTTTACAAATAGAAGAGATAAAAACATCGTCAAACATCGAGTGATGATCAAGCACAATACGAAATTTTTATTCGAGAATATAATATCGAACAACATATATTTTTTCATCCTATTTCCATTTAGGTTTTGTCTCTCTTTATCATTTTCGTCTCTCCTCGACATTTTGTAGCGTCCGAATATTACATATGTATTTGGCCGATTAGAAGATCAGAACGATTGCCGAAATGAAAGTTTTAGAACGATATACAGTTATTGGAGTAAAATCGATAAAGAATCGAAAAAATGACGCAAACAGATTTTTTTATAATTTATGCGCTTATTCCCTTCGATCTAAAGAAAAGTATATTTCAAAAGAAAATGTAATTCATAATCATAGCAGCGTTACACTTATAAAAAGTTGTATTCAAATGTGACATAAGCGATAATACGCTACTACTTTAAAGATTACACGATCGTATTTACGTATAACGGATCGACATCAAAGATTTTTAATGAATCAAAGGTATTATCGACATTTTAAATCGAATTGCTGATTATTCGCGTCCTTTGTGTCATTCCGGTGAACGAAGCGAATTGGTTGATTCCGAACGATGTATTTACGTGCGTGCCATGGAGTGTGGGTGATGAAAAGTGTGCAACCATGCAAAAACTGCGCTGATAAATGCGGCATGAAACGCGGGGAAAAAGATTACCGATGACTGCTGTTTTGATGATTAATCGGCACGCATGGTTTACAATCTGTATTTCAATATTTTCAGATAGACACCTATAATCAATTATATCATATTTCCTGAACGTAATGTAATGCTTTGATGTAATTTAAAATAGAATAATATTTATAACATAAAGCCATGAAAATCGAACATTCGGTCGACGTGTCATTCATATAATGTGGAAAACGATAAATATCTCTATATATACAGTACAGATACATTAGGTTCTAATCTTATTCATTAGGTAAAAATTTTTATTACATTCTTATCTCATTAGGTAAAAATCTACTATCATTTGTAAAGCGTTGTGCGAAATATAAATGAAATACTGCGAAAATAATAAAACTAAAGAGTATTTCACTTGTCTTTAGCTATTCTTCACACAAATCTTATATATCATGGATAACGTATTCCCATATGTTCGAATACAGTTAGATAGAGTAGGATAGCACAAGCATGGTCAATTTTATCGAAGCGTATATTTTAGGGTCACTCCGTATCATTCACTAGCAAATTGTTGACAGCAGCAAAAATATTCGTGTAAACGTGATAGAAGATAATATAATGGAGATAAAGCCTTTCACTCTTAAAAATGGAATTTTCTGAACGACTGAACGACTGAACGTTTTGGTGAGATTTAAATCACATCTTTTACAACAAAACATTAAAATAAAAACAATTTTCTAGCAGAAGATACTGTACCGATGATAGTAAAAAGAAATATTTTAAATGGTTCTAAGTTTATTCGAAAAATATATTTATAAAGATATAAGAACGATATAAGTACGAGTATATCGTACTATAGTCTCTGTCATAAAGTTTGAACCAAATAACGACATTTATTTCGTCATGTATTTTACGACATCATTAAATTTCATTTCCATATCAGAAATATTTTTTAATAGATAAGAATAAGAAGTTCAACAGTTTTTGTAATGAAACGAATGAGATGGAATCAAACCGTAATACAGGAAGAGAGAAAGAAATTTCTCAACTAAATTTAATAATATTTTATAATGCACGATTTCTGTGATCACGCAACATTTCTAAAGTCGATGGCGCGATATATCAAAGAGAGCAATAGTCGAATGGATGCAAATAAAATTAGACGTATATTGTAAAAATTGTTAATACTCGTATATATGTGAACAAAACTTTTGCTTACAAAAGTTAAAGAATCTTTAAACAGAAATCTTTAAATAGAAACTAATTAAATTTAAATAGAAACTAACGCGAACAGAAATTTAAACGTTTCTTTAAGAGATATAATCGAAGAGATTATGCCAAGTACTAAATATCTATATTTTCACTTATCGCTGTATGTACAAAGAATGGAAATAATAATTTCCCTAAATCCGAAATAATACAATCAATTAGATCAGCTTAAGATTCGAAGAGGTTTTTTTCCTCTTCGAGATCCGCTATGCATCCTCAGTTTCGTTTTTGTTCCTATTGTTTCTATTTAAATTACAGAAACTATTGTCATTGGAAGACAATTTTAAGGAACAGTGCTGGCCATCGAAGACCCTGACACGACGACAATTGGAAAGCGTGCAGCCTATTATCGATAACCTCCAGGACGTAGAACGTGTTAAATTCATAGCAACTGCATCCCGTTTTTTCCCTCAAGTACTCGATTCTTTTTCATCTTTGACAAAGGCCTGTACACGCGTGACCTCGATTCGGTCGTGCGCAATCAATTGTCAGATTCACTGAGAATAAAGTACATAAGAAAGAAAGTGGAACGCGATTCGTCACGTAGGAATCGATTCAGAGACAAGCGGCAGAAAAGCGAAGAGCCACAAGAACGAAAGGGAGAATGAATGAAACGCGGCGAAAGACCTTGCGAGAAGCATTTCGTTGTTTTTCCATCTGTCGACGCAATAACGAAATTCCATTGTTCTTTCCCTGTTTCGGGCTCTCGAGGAGGACAAAGACACGCGTTTACGCTTCGATTCGACGTTCCGTCTTTGCCGTTCGTCCATGTAATCCGTGAACTTATCCGTCGTAGGGCAGAAATTAAATTGAACTCTTTGACAGAAAGTGCGAAGGGAGAGAGAGAGAGAGAGAGAGAGAGAGAGAGAGAGAGAGAGAGAGAGAGAGAGAGAGACGGTGATAACCAGAGATACTTCTTGCACGCCGAGAATTTTCAAATACAGACCAGACTTTGTTTCGAAGCTTCAGCGCATCTCTCGAAACTTCTCAAAGCAAGAAAACTTTTGGTTGTATTTGACGTTATGCGTCACTGTTTGCATCTTGAAGAAAGAAATCGAAAAGCTATGACGAACGATCAAGCTTTAGACGATTTAAATAATTTAAATATTTGACAATATTGATAATTGTACATGTTGGAAATAGTAAAAGTTCTAAATAATAATATCGATAATATTTGGTAATTATAAATTTAAAACAAAATTTAATCTCTCGGCTTACCAGCGAAATTAAATTATCGATTTTGACAAAAATTCAATTTACTAAATTAATTGTTTTGCTTAACACACTCACTTAATCACAATTCTAGCCCTTATAATGCTAAACGAATGTTGTTATAAGTATTTCCTAATTCGCCTTGACCGCGATTACTATGATTGACTTTCTGCATAGCGTATCGAACCAACTTCCACGACCATGGATCACTAACCTCGATATAAACGGTGCACAATTATTGGCCACGCAACTAACGCGATTAAAATTCCTTGGTAGAAAGTATGGAAATAAATCGCAAGATTATTCACATTAGATTTTGTAGTAAATTACATCAGGTTCGAAAAAGGTGTATTAAGTAGAAACTGTAACTCGTATTAACATTCAGACACAACCCTATTGGCGAAAGTACCTACTCTGTATACTTACTTATAACTGTATCGTTGAATTAATTCTATCGTGCTATTTTAGAATACGTTCTATTTATATTATAATTAATACATATCATATTGAGAACGCAATTTAACACGCTAAAGTATCTATCGTAGTACCTAAGCATAAAAAGCATAAATTTTATTTAAGTACATGTCGCAAAAAGTCTAAGCACATTAAATGCAATTGTTTAAATAGTTTTCTGTAATACGTTTCCATTCTTCTATCGTGTGTTCTTTTAATTCTATCGTTCTATTGTTCTTATGGACGATATATAAAAACGATATGTTATATAAACGTTATAAATTCTTCGATGACTAAATGGGAGGGTACCGCATTCTAGATCAATTACGTATATAATAAATATTTTTACTAGTATTTTGCAAACCAAGTCCCATTCTGTGACCCCTAGGGGTTAAAACTATACAATACGTAATAAGTAATAATAATAATAATAGTGATAGTTTTAAAAGATAGTTTAGAAGTTTAGCTTCAGCGTTATCTTTCTGATAAAATTTAAACCTAACACATATATCTATATGAATAGCACGTTTCGTTAAAACACTGTCAACAAAAACTAATTCATCTGCAGCTGCAGTCAAGATGCAATCTCGCCACATTACTCTTCCACTGTCGTATCTCATTGTCGGTTTCAAATTTTTAAATTGAAATTCTTTGTTGACTTTTCGCTACATCGCATCGTTCTTCATCCGTCTGATCCGAAAAGATTAAATTTACCTTCATCTGCAAATATTACATCGTTCCATCACGATTGGTTTTTACAAATATAGTCTTTAGCAAAATTCAGTCTTTTCTTACGTTATCTCTCTTATATACCGTGGGCCATTAAAAGGCATAATACGTGATATAAGTAAGCGAAGTTAGACAGAGACCCAATGTTTAAAACAAGAATAACAAAATTGCCTAGGACTTGCGAACAAAAAGCTTTATTTTCAAGAAAGTCAAATTGAAGAATTTCTCGAGTACGCGTGAATTTAACCGAATACAGTATATTTACATTAATTACATTTTTCCGTTACTCTTAGCTTTTACAATTCAAACTTCGTCCTTTCTAAAAAATATCAGATAGTTTAAAGAGCGTTGTAAAATCGCGAAATATCGTTAAATAAAATTATGTACCTTTTAATCATTTTTGTTGGTAGGATGACAAATAATACAGTCGGTGAATATTAATTTCGATTATTTACTAAATAATCTACGTACTATAAGGATATATGTATAGCAAATGAAACTTAAGTATATATAACAGTAGTACTGGTATAATATAATCGAACTTCATTGCTATTCACTTCCACTACCTGTGCACTTATTTTCGTTGCCAACTGTGTTCGAGTTAAATTCGAGTATTATTTGGTTCGTCGAACATTGCGTAAAAAAGGTATGCGAATTAAATAAATAAAATTTATGTTCCTGCGATAAGCGTTTTAACATATTAAGAATCAACCAATTCAATAATATCACTACGAAAAATCACAGTACAGAGCAATAATCTCTCAAACAGCGAATATTAATGCGAGTCGTTACAAATATACTGCATTTATCAAGCGTCGCGTCGCGTGCAAGGTAGAGCATATCTTTACTCGTTTGTGTCGTACCAACGGTTCTCTTGTCATCGTTCGAGTATTATTCGGAGACACGCGAATGCGTTTAAATCCTCCGCGATATCTCAATTACATACCTTAATGGTTTTATGCGTAACCCGATAGGAAGAGGATGAATTAGTCGTAAATGGGATCCCACGTTTTCTTCCTTCCTCTCCTTTCTTCCTCTCTATCGGTTTATTTCGGCTAAACAACGTTTATGCGTAAGCAGCTCGATGCCACTTCTAACAACACGATGAATTAATCATTAACCACCCTTCTCTGTAATGCACTTGAAGCCCGCCCTCTCAGCGATCTCGCTTACCGGTGCATTCCACGTAAACAGGTTAAAAGCAGAAAAGAGCTTTCGCCACGCGACGCAGCCGATCGAGAAAATCGTTAATCACAGCAATCGACTCGCTACAAATGGTAGAACGCGAAGGATCACCGTTTCTCCTAACTCTAATAGCTTCTTAGGTGATGACTTAAAAAAAGAAAACGTTTGATTATTTTTCTGGAGTTCATTCTTCTAGTAAAAATAAGAGAAATTCGACTATTTGTTAAAATAGTCTTTCTAAACTTTATTTCTTCCTCAATTGTTCTTTATAGGAATTTCAATACCTATTTTTTTTTTCTTTTCTTTTTCTTTTTTGTAACATTGAACTCCAGTGTGTATTTACGATATGGTATAACAATACGTACGAATGTTAAACAATTTGAACAGTTTAATAACCGAAACAAGTTTCTTTCGTCAAATCAAACAATAGAGAAGTATTGAATCTTAAGTACAGCAAGATCAGATAGACAGATAGATTCGTAAAAATTTCGTCTTCTTCGAAAGTACAGGATGTAACTTTGATAAGTTAACGCGCAGATTCTGGTCAGTGTCAATTAAGAAGACAAGCGTTACTAATTGCAGACCGAAGAAGAAACGTTCTTGACGATGTAGGGCACACGCGGTACGATTTAACGAGCGGTTTTAGCGACTTTAATTATTAGCTTGACTGTACTCCAGAGGGTCTTTCAGTTTATGCAAGCGTGACAGAATGCTGAAAAGAAGGAGAGAAGGTGAGAGGGAGCGAGCGAGATAGACAAAGGCTGTTTGCACCCTCGGTGCTAACGCAATATGCTCGACTCCGTTGAAGATGGAAGCGTTTATACGAGAACGCTCTGCTTGCCTCTGCCTGCACTTTGTCTTGTAATCGTTTGGCCACGTTTGTTCCTATTCCCTTTGTTCCTTTTTCCTCTCCCCCCCCCCTCCTCCTCCTTCTACTTATTCTCTCTCCCCTTTCGTCTGTCATTATCCATGCTCCTCAATTTTCCCTCTTAATACTAAATTCCAACTTAATCTCCTAGACTTAATAGTATCGCGAGGGTATTTAAATTATTCGGTTATTTTCCTTTTACCAACATTGTTTTTTAGCCGCGGTTCTCATTAAAATAACGTCTGAAGCTTCTTCTGCATTCTTATATCTATACTTTCTCTCTCTCTCTCTCTCTTTCTCTCTCTATTTGATCTAATACAAAATATTTTCTTTTTCTTCTTTGCTTTGTTTTCCTTCGCCCTTTCATCTCTTTGTCGTATTTCCCTCTTTTTACATTGTTTCCTCGCAGCGATAGCATCTTATCTCCTACGTTTCTGCATTTGTTCATTTGTCTACAGAGCTTTCACAGTAAATTCCTAAAAAGGAGGACTAACGAGAAAAAATTGCTTTTCAAGCATTTTCTCGACGTCGTAGTGTCTAATCGCTCGTATTTTATGTTTTTATCGCTGCATCGTATCGAGCTGAATTTTCTCACGTGATCTGCATTTTCTGGCGTTTCGTTCTAATACACCACCGCGAATCTCATTTGTCTGCTGTCGGAATCATCGACGATCCCCCAGACAGTCGCGAAACTATCGAGTGTCTGGCAAACATGGAAACAGAACAGATTCAGTTCGTGATAGCAATAAAGTGTCAAGCTTACGGGTACCGTTTGGACCGTTTCGAATTCGCGTGTCTGCAGGGCTGAAAACTTTCACCCTCCGGCATTGTCCTGCCAGGATTCTCGGTGTCCCTCGGAAAACTGTCAAGCCGATTGCGTCGGCTACGCGATGAGGCGTTCACTCGGTCGGAAGACGATAATATGCACGAAAGGAAAGCACGTTAAAAGGATGAAACTTGCTGGTGCCAGTGAAAGTTTTTTAAAATAGAACGACCACGGAGTCGCTTGTTTGCGTTGCTTATCGACGATTTCATTGTAACGTTTCATATTTTTTACTCATTACCACGTTTACTATTGGCAAATATTTCATTTCATTGCTTGCTTTATCGCGTCGAAACAAGGGGGTGGGGGACAGCGTAAAGACTTTAGCATCGACAGAGACGAAACGTCTAGCTAGGAGCCTTAGGACAATGATAATAAAAGTAAAACTACGAGCTCGTTGTTGGTTAACTCCATCAAACGCGGTATGAAACGCCGAGAACATTTGCGTCGAGAAAAATATCATCGCTGTTTATTCTTTCACCGCTGTTTCCTCGTATAACTTTTTTATTCTCCTCTTTTCTTCCTCGTCGATTCATATCTGTTTCAGCGTGCTATTGCGCGGCATTGTGTGCACGGTTTGCCGGATTCGTCTCCGCTTGAAAACAAAAAAACAAAAGGAAGGGAAGACGACGGCGTTGGCCACGGTAATGGAAATCTGAACCGCAAAGAGAAATTAATTTCTTCGACGGTCAAAGGTCGATGAATTGTCTCCGAACGGAACGTTCATCAATAGCGTTTCAAATAAATTACATTTTCTGCAGCATGAAAGAGCCACGACTGTTGCCCCTTCGTCATCGATGAGATCTGCGGCAGTAACGAATTCTAAATTCCATACATATAATCTGTATAATATAATAAAACGACGACGAAATATCGTAAATCGATTTTTGAGCGGTTGTCGTACAGGTTGTTACACGATGTAAAAATGTCTCCGAAAAAAAAAAAGAAAAAAAAAAATGATCAGAGCATTACGAAAGAGGAAGCTTCGAGCTTTAACGCGAGCGATTAATTTAAACATGTTTAAATTTATTGCATTCGTTGTAACGATAATAAGATTCAATTACCAAGTCAGAGCTGTACCCATAACTGTAACCGAATGTATACATTTTTACGTTTGTTAATATATCTGCAAAAAAGCTTCCATTTTTCCATTTATTCGGAATACATTCATACATATTCAATTGCTAGAATAACGAGCGCAAAATTACGCATCGAATAAAATAAAAGTGTACTGAAATAAGTTTATATATATTTAATTCCACGTTTTGTTTGCTTTTCATTTTAATTTTTTTAAAATTAAATCCGATGGTAGGAATTATTCAAAACTTTTTACGCGATTCTTTATCTCTATAACGAATTCCATATTCGATAATTTCGTCTGAAGAAACTGGGACTAATCTAAAAGAAAATTCTACATCAAGACCAAAGTATATACATATGTGTGCTTGTTGCATTGTTTTGTTAACTTTAAAGATAAAGGTAACAACAAGAACGATAAAAGTAGTAGAGAACGACAAATATCGATAGAACAAAGTAACAAAGGTAACTATATTTCGTAAGTAACGGTAGTTCGTAATATGCCGAGCAGACAATTTATAAGAAACATCAGAATCGGACGAATTATTTGTCAGTGAATGTGCGTTCGCAAAATACACGTTTGCTTCTCATTTAAAGCTAAATCGTAGAAACGTGTTATTTTATCACCCGTTCTAAACTTTCACAAGCTTCTACGTATCTTTTAAAGCAAGGATCAGAGAGACGTAAGGATCGATTGGACAAGTTTCTGCGACGTTGACCTTGCGTGTCATCGGTCGGTGGAAATCACGTGAGATTAATTCCATTAAAACTAAATTCGATTAATAACGCCCGTAGCGTATAAACTGCAACGCGAGGGTAATACAGCTTTCTCGGGTCAACGACAGGTTGTCCCTTAATGCGAAAACATTGTCTCCCTTCGGTGCTACAAAGCGGGCGAAACTCGAGACCGAAGGAAGAAGTCACGTGGAGGATTGCGAAGAGCAACTCCCAGAGGAGGTTTGTGTAACGACTAGCTGGCTTAAGAGACCAACGACTTAATGATATTGCAACTCAGCTTTTAATACAGCTTGATGCTTATTACGAAATAAAATCGAACGACGAGAAACGTTGTCCCGGAGCGGCTGATAAATTACGGTAACGTAAAATATGAATGAAAATTACATAACATAAACTTCTCAACCGACGACTATGCGCTAACGTCAACCGCCGAATCGAAAGACTTTCGAAAAAATTACTCAAATACGAAATTACGCTGAGCATGCGCAACATAAATTTTACTTAGGCGATCAGTATTAGAAATATCTGGTATTTCGTAAAAAAAAATCTGGCGTCACGAAGAAAACGCTTTGGACGGTAAGAGAGTGTGGTATCCGATCGGAATGGAAGGGCAAACGTGAAGGCTAAGAAATTTCACGTACAGGTACGCTTCGGTAGGATCGTTTATCGTCGCATTCGTAACACGGGAGTTGGGAATTACCGAAGTCCTGATGAAGGGCGCCAGGGGGTGGAGTAGGAGAGGAGGTCGAGGGTACGTAGGGCAATTTTCGCGTAATTCGACGGGGCGTGATCGTCATAGCAACTCCCGATACCCCCGTCCACCCTCTTTGGAAGCCGGAGCCTGTTCAAACAAGCCTCAAACTCCATACCCCAGGTCGTATCTAGCCTCAACCCCTCTCTGTTTCACTCTGTTACTCGCGCTATCTATCTGCCGACTCTCCTTTCACGTTCCGCCTCAATTCTCTTCCTCTCCCTGCTGTTATTTGTCAGTTTCGCTTCCCGTAACTATCCTCCTCTCTCTTTCCACGATTCCACCACGGATCTGGATACGTCGTTGGCGGAAGTTGCAACAACTCAGATTTCCTCCGCGCCGTGACACCAACGGCTCAATCGTTTCATTGTAATTACACGCTCGTTAGCGGGCCGAGCACTGCGCGACTTGTTTTCGATGATTTCCACCGACAATGAGCTACGCAGTACTCATACAGCGTGCTACGCGGAGTTTCACGCTGTTACGTTTTGTACGTCGCGCTAAACTTTCGCCATATCAAAGTAACTATATTTGCGTACGCGTAATAGAGATCCGATAAATACCGGTAGCCTAAATCGTGTCTCCTCGATTTCTTGTTATTAAATATATTTCCAGTAACAAACGTATCGAATAAACGAAATACGCCAACGAAACGTAGTATAAATAGAATAATAAAATGATAAAAATAATGTCAAAGTATCAGGGGTGTTTAATACGCTTTTCTAATGTAAAAAGCAAATTCGTACTATAGAATATTTTATATTCTTCCGATGTACACGCACAAGATTCATCACGAGTTTTTGTATTTCTTAAATCGCGCTACCGTATAGCTTTCGGCTTATACCGTTGCGATTAAGTATATCGTACATAGAGGATCTTTATCGTTTGCCAATGTATAAATATTGCGTGCACTTGTAATTGTTACAATGCCAGTCCGCGCGAGAGAGATATTACCATGGAGGAATCATTCTGATAAAGTAGAAAGGAAGATATATTATCCGAAGGTATATTTCTCAGTAAAATTATCCGGGTTAATTGCAGAAGACCAAGAGCGTGCAAATCCTTTAAAATACTATGTGGGAATGCAAATTCGCGGAAAGCTTTTAGGTCTCCATTTTACGCTCTGAGTTACGAGTTCTAAAATCCCAGGAAGAGCTTTCTTTCTTACGTATCGTTAATTACCAAAGCTATCTTCTTTGCCGTAATTTAAACTCATTTATCTATGTTTTCTTCGCCAGCGAAAATACATAATTTCGCTCGGGTAATAAATCGAAGACGGCCTATTTGCATACATTTTCAATCGATTGTAATTATACGGACTGGATTTTATACTCTAAAGCAGGAGGGTTCCATAACGAAACTCTCTGCATAATTCAGAAATTTCCCCCATTTCGCTACTAATTCGTATCCCTTTATAGCCAATTACTTGAAAATTATGGGGATAAGATACATCGAGAGTCGAAGGTCTTTTCTTTTGCGTTTAACAGTCTCTTGCCGTCTCATTTAGACGTTTTAGTCGGTTCAACGTGCTTTATTTTTTAGTATAAAACACACCTTTGTCTCTTTCGATATTGACAGTTTCTTTGAATTATACCACTACTTGCTCAAAATTATGAATATTAGCCAATCCATTGGCCAATGACAATATAAAGTTATTCGAATATCGTAGAAAGTGAAAGTTGCGTGAAAAATACAGATATTTGAAAAGACGTCCTACGAAGAAAAAATTATGCAAAACCAAGTTGTAACGTTAAACTAACGGAGACCATTACGATCGTTAATACGAAATGACGATTGTTCTCTTGTATAATCGAATGAATTTAACAGCCATCGATAAATTTTATACGCTGCAAATCGATTGGCGGGGCATCAACCGACGAATCGCGAATCGATACTTGAAAATCTTTAAATCCCAATCTACTTTCCTTCAATTTTTTTGATACTTCAACGAACACCGATGTTTCATCTCGAGATACGTTGCTTTCATTAACATCGATCAATCTATTTCAGACAGCACTCGTTCATCACCGATCGCTCAAAAATCATGATCGATGCTTTCACCGTGCAATAGCGGATAACCTTTTAGCGCGTTCGAAATGAAACAACAACTCTGCATTTATAATAGCCGTATTTCTCTGCAAGGAACTCTCTTATCCTCTTCGATTTTAATTAACCATCTTACTTGCTTAACCGTAATATCTCACGCTGCGCATCGGAACTGCTTTTTTCCAAGCGAAAACAAGCTACACGCTATCTCGTTTCGCTGCCTTTCCTCTGCGTAATCTGTCCGTATCGGCGTGAATTATTAAAACATTTCCAAGGAACCCGAATGCGACTGCAACCAAGGAAGCCGGAAAAAAGAATACGGAATAAGGAAAGTCGGGGTGGAGAAAGCGAGACGGAGCTAGGGATCGTAGGTGGTACGGAAGGCATAGGTCTCACGAGGTAGAACGAGAGATAAAATATGAACGAGTTACTCGTCTGGTATTGCGAGCCGCGCTTAATTATAAAACCGATAAATTCATCCTGTGGGACACGGGACAGACGTCTGGAATCCCGGACGGTTGATAAACGAGCCCTTGATCCCGACGTTCTACCTTCTGTAGCTATCCGAGCACCTTGCGCGTGGTTTCGCGTCGCGTGGCTCACGCGGACCGCTTCAGTCAGCCAGCTTCCCTTCGCGTTCGATATCTCGAGAACCGAGGGTCGTCCAGGACCCTTCGTGCCCTGTATTTCCGTAGCTGCGAGACACGCCGCATACGCCTCGGCCAACTCGCACCGTTCGATGCCTCGAACCAAGGCGGCCACCTAATTAGATCCTTGCCTCGTCGACCTGTGTGCACGTAATTACATTTATGACGCGCGAACGTGTGAATATCGATCGAGACGTCCTTGCTCATCGCCACTCTCGATCGTCCACATCGCGAAACCTGCGGCTACTGCTCTGTTGTTATTGGCACGCGAATTCGTCGCTTATACCGCGGCTTCGATCACGCCAAAGCGAGCGATATTCGATACGTTTGTATTCTTATGGAAGATCGTGTATATTTATTTTGCGGCAAATAACTGCAATATTTCCGATAAATAACTTCAATGTTTTATAGATAACTTCTACATACATATGCTGAGAAATTGATCGCGAGAAATATCGTAGCCGACGGACGAAATAAGATACTCTGACAAATAATAAAGGTACTAAACTGGTACGCTCGATACGTCGTTCTCGGCTATACAGATCATACGTTTCTCATGCCTATTTCCACTTATGGCTATAACAAAGACAAAATATTGCACATATACGTATAAACATGACACTAAATTGAAAAATAATATCGATCTCGCGTTTGCGTTTACCGAAAGGGAACAGTTTTATAACTAGTGCAATACGACAAATCGTTCCCCGCTAACCTCTCGAGTTCAATCTTTAAATATTCAACGATCCGTTCGATGCTTATCCGCTCGATTGTTACCTAATCAAAGTACACCTTCGAGGCTAAACATGCTTCTTCGACATAAGATAAATTTATAATAATATAAAATGTATCTATAATAGGATGTGTTATCCGTAACGAAACGAATCTGGAAAAGGGAAATGGAGAAAGGGAATTCGTTCCTCTTCGACGAAAAATCAATTGCTACCACTTTAACGTGTTCGCGTCGTTTCACATTGATCTAGCTCGTTACTCCATTGCTGTAACCAATTAAGTTTTCATAATTAATCAAACTGTCGCTGGCTTCGGCGTGTTGCACTCAAAATAGAAGAAACGACTCTCGGTGAGTCGTCGTGACTACTTAACCCCTTATCGTCGACCTTTATTAATGAGAAACTGATTTTAAAGCCTTCCAAGGTCTTCGATCTTCGATCACGCAGCCAAGAAAAAGAGGATCCCTCGTTAATCACCGTCGACAGAGGACACGAAGGCAATATCATGCCGGTATCGAAGGACGCGTCAATGTTGGAAGGTGGGCGCTCAATTTGGCGTGGCTCCAGAGCGGACAGATGTCCCTAATTCTTAGTTTGACAAACGACCGTCTGATCTCGATTTTTCTAACGCATCGCTTCAGTGTTTCTGACGGTTGGATGGTTAGACCGCGGATTTTTCTGCGCTTGCACTTTGGCAAATTCGAAGATGCAAACATACACAGAACGCGCAAAATATAAAAATATGCATGAAAAGATATATAAAAGTACGTCGAATATCCAAGGTATAGCCTGGTTCTGCGGCAAGAAGAATGCATACAGAAATATCAAGAAATACATGTATAAAGTATCACGAGATACTTGCGATATCTAACAGACAAGAGCTTTTCTTACAACATCTGACAGATAAAGCAATTTTCTACCTACGTCCCATTTTTTAAATTAGATTCACAGAAGCGTGGATTTACGTAAATACTCGCGGTCTACCGATGGCGCTTCTTCTTGGTGGAGCAGCCGAGCCCCACGCGCGTGTCATCGCTTCGTGACGCTTTAAAGACAGCTCGGCAGGACGTCGAAATCGGAACGACTATGTAATTACGCTCGCGATTCTGAGTCTGACACCCGACACACAACGACGCACGCGCTGCGCCGTCCAATCGAACATGCCGACACGGCAACCACAATTGGCATAACACGTCCTGTTCTACGATTCCCAGTTCCTGTAATAATTCAATCTCGTCGACAGTTCTCAAATGTACCGGAGTTCCTGATGGCTGCACAGTAAGTACCACGTAGTCGATAGAGCAGTACTCGCCAACTTCTTCGGGACAGCATATTCGTCCGTATAAAGTAATAATTCGCAATGGCAGAGCACATTTGTTCGAAAGGAGCTGCAATTTATTTTCTACGGTGGCTCGCGAAAGTATTTGAACATTTGTCGTAAAAATCTCTTATGTGTATATCGTATGTGTGTGCGTGTGTTATACAAATCATTTCGTACGCAAGTATCTAACAAGCGTTGATGGACCAACCGAATATCGAGGACTATTAAAATATAATGGATAATTAATCGACTATATAAAGACATATTTCAAGACATAATGCGTGAATTACATATTTTGAGATATACGTATATGCAAGACGTATGTACATGAAATCAAGGTTTAGAGTTTAGGGTCGACGTAAATCTTGCACTGCTGCGGGTTCTACGAACCGTTACGATACGACGTTTGTGGTTTGAAAAGCAATAGACGCGCCATAAATCCATGACATAATTCACTAGAGATTCGTGTGCACGGAGTCTTCTTCTCCTTGGGCCTAGTCCCAACGTTCACGGTACTATTGTTTTGTTAACCACTCATTTCTCCGATCGTGCACGATGCTCAAGATCCTAGGAGTACCGTCAAGATCAGCGACGTCCACCGATTCCTTAACGATGCCACATATTTGCTATAAATCGATGTAAACAGGCGTCGAGATTCTACCGTTCATCGTTTCTATGTCTATCGTTTTATCGATATTCGTTGACCCAATCGATTGCATCCGACTTCTATCGTTAATTTCTTTTGTCATATCGCATAATTTTTGTAATCCACGGTGATAACGTGAAATTGTCTTGTATCGTTTTTACTGTTTTCGGCCATCGAATCTGTCCAGAAAATTACAAAGGGCATCGTGGATATGGTTAGAAGCGTAGAAAGCAGTGGTGCGGGACCGACCTTTTCCAGAGTTTGCCAACTATGAGTGAACCTATCGCAACGACAAATTTCCTCATCTAACTTTCTACGCCGAGATGAGATGATCGCTCAATGCCACCATCACCGGCGCTGCTATCTTCACTATAACTCCACTCATCCACCAACCTGTTCCCCTCTCCTGTTCTTCTTCTTCCTCTGCTACACCTTCGAGAAAATTAATGATGGAATCCGAGAGTTTTCTATAGGGAACTTCAACGTTAGATCCCCTAACACGGAAGAAATTCGCAAAGAAGGTGGAATGGAAGGCAACGACAATGGATTTTTCTCGGCGCTCGATCCATGAATGGACACCGCTTTTATTCCCTTTCTAGCTCCGTTGCTTTTCCGTACTACTTACGCGGAGACCAAATATCATGACTCGATTCGTATAAATTATCCTACGATTAGTTAATCCTTATCCCTCCCTTGTGCCAATCCAACGCACGTAACGCGTAACAAACGTAAGAAAGCAGTATCAAGTACATATTGCTTTATCATTTGAGGATTTACAGTAGGAAAACTGGCAATATAGATACATTTTCGTTGTTCCTCTGACGTTAACGTCACTCTATCGTTAAATAAGTAAATTGTTTGAAAATATCCAATACGTTGACGAAGTTTCGAGGAAACGTACAGGAAGGTACGATTGTTAAACAAGCGTCATTTTGCAAAACCAGGTAAAAACGATTTTAATAACTCGATACAGATCGATAACGCGCTAAATGTTAAAACTATCTCCCTGTACAGAGTAAGAAATCTCACTTATCTTCTTCTGTTCTTTCAGGCTTTATATTTTAATTTTCTCGAATATTGCTTATGCTTGAATGTAGTACAGTGACGAGGAGAGGCGTATAAATAAGAATATTTTGTTTGAAGCTCGTACTTGTTACTACTTATTTTTAAATTAAAAAAAAAAATATATATATATATACACATAATAGAAACAAAAAGGGAATATACGTATACAGTTTTGCCACGAAATAAGCAACTCGCCATCCCATCTTCTTTATTTGAACTTGCCGACAGAATGAGAGATCGGAGAACGAGTGAAAGGTCCGTGAAATTGAGAAGCCATAAATTTTTACGGCCGAACGAGTAGTGTCGTCGTTTGGTAAAAGACGAATAAAACGTGTATAACTTTAGTATTAGCGATTCTGACGTGTCGTATGCTGCTTGGCCGATCGCTTTGTTTATTTCGAGACAAAACTGTACAATTTCGTTTAAATCATCGGAGCTACTTATTTCCTTTATTTTCAAAATAAAAGAACTCGCAAACCTAACTATTTACCTTTTCACTGTTTGCATCCTTCTATTATTTCTATTATTTTTCTCTACTCTAGAGAATAGAGAATACTCCATCGAGAACAAGGAGGATGAATGGAAGTCACCTATACGGTTGACTTGAATCGTAAAGCAGATAATTTCGATTATCTCGTACAATTCAATGGCCACTTTACTCGCTTTGTTTTTCCTCTTCCCTTTTTATTATCCATAAAGGTGGTGTAGGAAATACGGATACATCGGACACGTTGCTGACCTACGCCACCAGCGTCGAGCTTGTGCACCGGTTGGCGACAGCGAAGCCTACCTGATAAAACGACGTTTGGCTCGGCAACAAACGTAGCAGATAATAATTCTACGATATTCTCTGGAAGATTCGCTCGACGAGTCGACGCGTCTTACAATTGCAAATTATATTTGTATATTTCTCACCGTGGACAGTCTATTCTGTTTTCTGAGAGCTTTGAAACGTTGAATAATGTAAGTAGAAACACGTTTGCTTTCTTAAAAGTAAATGAATTTACGGCTATCTGCTTGTTTAAAGCATTCGTCAAAGGGTAAATTAATCATCTTTTCGTAGTAGACGTTGAATGACGTTTCGATTCAATTGTGAGAACCGTCGAATGACTGGCTCTTTTCCGTTCATTCAGAAGGGGGTTAACGCGATAAGCAATAGTTTTCAGACAAGTCGGTCGGTGTAAGACAAGTTTTCAACGGAAATTGAAAAATTAGAAATTTATAAGAACCACTCCTGCCGGAATCGAGAAGCAAGGGCTAGGAGAATCGTCTATTGATCAAATACTCTGCTACGCATTACACGTATACTACCGTCCATACAACTGTATTAATATTCGGACACAGCGCTATCTTCTTATTCGTTGTCTTCTGTAAGATAATACAAATATCGTGTTGCTTATTTTACGAAAATACGAGCCGTTTATCGTAGCTCGAAGCAATTTGAACAACGCAACACGTAAACAATTACTCAAAACAATTACTGTCAAACAAATATTCGCGCGTTCGTTTACCTTATGCAATCCAGCAATTTTTTCCATCGACGATCTTTATATAACCAAACGTAATTTTGATATAACATATGACTTTAACGACACTGACTTTATTAGAAAATGAAGACGGTTTAATTAAACTTCAAATGACACGCAATACGTAAACTCTGGCTGTTCTTGCGTTTGCTATCTTAATTATGAACTTCATGGCGATGGACAATAAAATGAATGCAAAACGTCCAAGTAACGTTTCAGAAGCGTCGGAAGAAACGAGAAGAAGGAAAGAAGGCGAAGAAAGGGAGGCACCGGGAAGGGAAAAGTGAAACAGAAGAATAAGAAACGGGGATTTATTCTTTGGTGTAAACGACGGTCTATTTAGCGAAGAACGATTAACGTCTCGCAAATATCCACTTGGTTTTCTATCGGCGTCTCGACGGTAATGAGCTTCACCGAAGGGTATTTCCGCCGCCGGAGCATTTATTCGCTTTCGCTCGTTTATTCGTCCACGTTGTCACGCGGCTGAATTACAAACTCTTCAGGTGTAGTCGATGTTTCGCGAGTCTCTCTTCTTCGCCACCGATCCTTATCCTCATCGAAATTAACGAGCTCTTCGAAGAATCGGCTGGGAATTAAATCGTGGTGTTGCCGGCGCGCGCGCGCGCGCGCGCGCGGGGGGTGCACGCAATTCCGCAACTTGAAATTGAATATACTCGCGAGAGGAAGAGAGGAAGAGAGGAAGAGAGGAAGAGAGGAAGAGAGGAAGAGAGGAAGAGAGGAAGGAGGGGCGCAGGAGGAAGAAAGAAGAAACGAGAGCGAGCGTAAGCGCGAGCGGATTCAGTGCCTCGGAGAAGAGGCCTCGTCAAGGCCCCTGGAAATGGGGCTCTTGACGCGACGAATGAAATTATTAAAACGTCAACGCCACGTACCTGGCGATGAAGCTATTAGTAGCGCAGGCGCGGGAAAAAGAGCAAGTTTCCTCGGGTGAGAGCGAGTTCAAAAATGTGGCTTCAACTTATTCCACGAGACCAGCCAGTCAGCAATTTCCCTGTGAAATTCATTTTAACCTTCCGTCTACGATTCTCGCGGACCGCGTTTAAACCTCCTTTCCTCGCTTCGCTTCAAGTTCAAGCGGTATTTGAATTTTATCGCATGGTTAATAATACTCGGCGCGGGTGAAGAGCTCGACTTGCACCGAAACGACAAATCGACTTACGGAATTTTTCTTCCTCGAGCACTTAATTCGTTTCCCAAATACAGGAGTTTCACGAGTCGATACAAGTTGTACAACGTTTTGTACTCTTTTCACAGGCGAACGGAGACTTTTACGTTATTCAGTTTCGCGTGTTATTTTTCCGAATGAAAAATAAAATACACGTTGATCCAAGATATAGGAAATTAGCCAGCCAAACGGTAGTAATCCTTTCAACACCGTACGATCTAACGTTTCGTAGCAAAAGTTGCGCTTAACATCGAAGAGAAAATTTTATGAAAAGATCCTTTGCGATTTAATTACCCATCAAATTACCTACCGTTGCAAGATGCGACGGAAAGAGATACGCACAAGCAGCGGTTTTACTCGCTTGCAATGCAATCTAACTTGTCAAGATGCAACGAATCCCGATGTAAATGTACTCGAAGAAAGATAACACGTTATTTTACGTATCGTTACGTGTTAGAAAATCGTGAATTATTACTAAACTGTAGAATCAAAGTTCGATGAAGGAAGAAAGAGCTTTGGAAATCTTTCTCGTCGTAAAATAAGCATAGTGGATCGAAATAAGCACAGTACGGAGGGTAACACAGTAAGATCAGAGGAAATATTGCTTTAATTACCGCAGTTATGGTAAGCGAATGTGTTTCATCTTGGAGTAATTTCAATCTACGTTCGCCGCTCGAAATAACAAATTCTGCTGGATATGCATGGAAATGACGGCAATCTTCGATTTTTCCGTCCGAGGTAGTATATAGAGTGCAAACAGACCGGGAAAGCAAGTGGATCGTCGTTATTGTCGATTGCACGAGCGGATACTACGCGGCAGCCGTCGTTTCCCATCTGCTTCGGGATCGGGAATCGGTCTATGAAGCTGCCGATCAGCGACTGCATTATACATTCACCCTCTAGGACCGGTCGTAGCCTACCGTATACCTTAACATAATAAGATCGCATTATACAGTATACACAAAATTTCCAGTTTAAACGCGGTCCACGTTCGAGTCTTAAGGTCTTGTCGAGCGGCCGTTTAAGTTTCGCAACTTCGCAGAGTACACGAAAAGTTAAGAAGTACGACGATATCGCGCGTGGTAACGGCACGTGCGTTCAACACCCGCGAAATCGAAAGTTACTCGAATCGCGTAACTCTTCCGCGGCGATTCGCCGGCACCGGTTTCCTTGGAACACCGCTTTCATCCAGTTTGAAATATCGTTATACTTTGTCGTGTGGTCGCGTCGGGTCGTTCAACCTCCGCAGCCACCCTCGGTTTCGTATCGAGTAACGTTGGGTCAGAGGAAGCAGTTACCCAACAAACTATTCGTTAAGAATTGGGAATCGCGCCTTGCCGCTAGCACCTCCTTTTTCCATCGACTTTGCAATTCTCTGCGCATTTAGCTTCGTTCTCTTCCCGCCTACAGCGTCATAGCGTATTCTTAGCGCGATCATACGGTTTCAACGATATTTTTACGCTACTTTTACGTTTATCCTCTGCCGCACAAGATTTTCTAGCGACACACGCGCAATAAAACGATCGACGACTTACTGAAATATTTGGCTCGAACCACATCCCGTTGATGCGTTCAACGAGACGTTTATGATTCAACGTCGTAACAGCTCGTCCGATTCACCTCGTGTATTATATTATCACCAGGATTATATTATTGCGAATATTCGCTACGACAAAAGTCGCTTATACAGGATAACAAATTCGATCGAATTACGTTCTTCGCGTCTTAATTAATTTCATAACTTGAAAATAACGTTTCGTTGTATAGGCAAGGAGTAGTCGTTCTAGATCGATCAATCCGGTATCACATGGACGGAAGTTGCTCAACTGTGCCACGGAAATTACAACGCGCCGCGTTCGTTCATCCGTTCATCGTTGGTCCGCCCATCGCGTTCGATGGTCGGGTTTCGAGCGATTATGTCGTATAATCCGCGGTGGGTGCGTTTGTCATGAGCCAGGCGGCGTGTAGACCATTGGTGTCGGGTGTCCCCGTGGGTGATATTCCCTGTTATCCGAAACGCGAGGCTGTTATCCCACAGGACTTACCACACGGAAGCGGCGCTCCGTGGCGCGAGGCAACGTGGGACGGCGTGGGACGGCGTGGGACGGCGTGGGGCGGCGTGGGGCGGCGTGGGGCGGCGTGGGGCGGCGTGGGGCGCATCGAGGAGCAAGGTTAGCGAAGAGGGGGTGGCAAGAAGGGGTTGAAAGAGGGGAGGAGGAAAGGGAGCGGCCGGTCTTTGGATTAACAGCCGAGCGGACATTAATCATATCGCGTCGCCGGCCGTGAGCTCAGTGAATTTGCAATTAATTGGAAATTGCCGTCATCGTTGTGTTTCTAAGACGAGCAGTCTCGTTCACGACGCGCCGTGCCGTGTCGCGCCGTGCCGCGTCGCNAGCGGCTGTATGTACGCGCACGTGCGGCCACCTTTCCGTGAATACCTATCGCGTGACGTAATAAATTGTTTGCGGTTTCAATTTAATTAATTAGCGGTCGCTCGCATAAGCGAGCCAGCTACGTGGGAGGTAGTGATTAAAATGAAAAATGGACGTTCGTCTGATAACGAGGATTCGAGTGGACTTTATATGGAGTTTGTTGGAACAGCAGGGACCCTGCCAGTTCCGGATAATTTGATTTGAAACGCTGTTATTTTCGATCGAGGGGCGGCTGGTCTCTATCCGTGACAATCTACGCGATCAGAAATAGACGATGAATTACGAGAGCTGGATAATTCTCTTGTTCGACAATTTATTAGATATACTTAGAAATATTGGCGGGACGCGACCTGCCGGGGTATTAACGTTCCGCTTGTCTCGTTGATTTAATTAATCGCGAAACGACGTGGAACGTGTTCGATCAAATCGCTCGTAACGTCACTTTGTCTTTTACATTTACCAATTTACCGAGCAGTTTAACGAAGATAATAGTATTAGCGATGGGTAACGTTATTCGAAAAAAAAAAAAAGAAAAAAGAAAAAGAAAAAAAGGAAAACTGGAAGGTAATATCGGATTAAAGAATTTTCTGAACATTTATTCTCGTTTGCTCGTACATCTCTCCTTAGTTAACGATTACTTCGTGACATCGAACGAGATATTGTGCTCGAATGATCCGCGTCACGATTAACGTTGATATTAATCTTTACGCTTTGGGAATTACAAATCAAGGCAATCATTTACAAAGCGGACGATCTCACCGATTTCAATGACTTTGAAATACGTTGTCAAGCTCAACATTCTGAACAACTTTCCCCAATACGTGTTACCGTCGTCCGGCTTTTAGTTACATCGCCATTATCGACGAACTTTACACGTATATATAAATATTACACGCATAGGAAAACGAGCAGCGAAATCGACGATGGTTTCTGGTAGGTCATCGACTGCGTCGAAGCACGATACGACAAGACAAGGGCGACAGGTCGCGCCCTTCCGGACAATGGAGTGGAGCGGAGTCGATCTAGACTACAGTAATATCCTTTTTTCGGCCGAAAGTACGCCCCATCGAGTTCCCATCGGTCCCGGGAGACCGACGGTATTACAAGTAATTGTCGCCCTGGGGTGGTCACGCCGAACTCTCCCTACGTTCATCCCGCCCTGCTATTCGATCCTAGGGTGAGACGCAAGACGAGAAGCAAAACGACAGCAACGGCCACGACGACCAACGAGTAGAGTACAAAGGGCATTAATAATTTCACGTTGAAATAAAAACAAAGGAACGAGAGGAGATATCGTAGATAAGGGGGAAGGAAATTCTACCATAGGAGAAAAACGTAGCAAAAAATATGAAAGGGTGAAAAGACATTGGGAATTCGTAAAAAGAGCGCTGGACAAGTGGGAAAGGAAGAAGGAGAGAGAATAACTCCCCGTAATTTTCCAGCGAAACGTCCTGACGGTACGAGTAGCGAACCCCACTTGCCATCCAAAGTCCTAGCTCGGGGGAGAAAGTAGCGACGAACTTTCGCCTAACAAGTGGATGATTCACAAATCATCCCCAATTGCGCGCGCGCGCCATCCCACTCCGATGAGAAACTTCGTTCCAGTCTATAGCCCCGTCCATGCCGACCAATAACTTTCTTTTCGTTCGCCTCGTTGAATTGAAAACAAAAAGAAGAAAAGAACGTCGAGGGCAGAAAGAAAGGGATGAAATAAAAGCAGACAGACGGTTTGATTCGCTGTTTCAGGTATCTGCAGCTTAATCGAGAGTGCTATCGTTGGAAATTTAGACCCTTCTTTTTATTTGTTTCACTCCCGATCGCTTTACACACGCTTCCGTTCCGACTTTCCCGGCCAACACTTTCTTCATCTTCGTTCCCTTCCTTCGAATCCCAGGACTTTTATAATCGCTTGTTTTTTTTTTTTTTACGACTTTCATATGTATTTACATTATCCTACGCGCAAAATTTTCATTTTGTTCGTCGTTGCTTTGTTTATTTATCGTTGAACCGCGTTCTTAAAAGAAACGTTTACCTATGTACACGTTACGGATTATTTATTCGGATTCGCCAGCTACGAAGAATAAGAGCACTCTTTGCGGCAGTTGCTAACGACCAATGTTTTACTCTTAATCAGGATTGGTAAGTTTATATAGTTTGTAAAAGTGCATTACCTGGAATTAAAATATTAAATATACTTCGAAACAACGTCGTTTAAAAGTTCGTATCTCGATAGCGGACGATAAGAAAGACGCGAGTTTGTAGTGTCTTGGAATCGTGTCAGCTACAGGATTGTGTAATGAAAAATGCGGGTTTGTATTCAACAATTGCAAAGCCATCGCAAGATCGCACAGACAAGAGTAAAATATTCCACACCCTCGTTATCGTACGATTTTTGTGTGAAACATTTCTTCCTACTATTCGCATTTTTCGAGATATTTGAGGACTTTCAGTTGAATCGGACTCGCTGTGTGTAGCCTATCCGCGTGAGAACAGACGATATAATATGGCAACGGTTCGATTCTACAAAGAACAATAAATTGTAAAAAGAAGAACACAATTTGTTCGTTCGAGGGTTCGTTTTCGAGAAAATAGAGTTGGAAATAGGAGTCGTGGACGCGTCGATGAGTTACATAGCGGACAATGAGTGTACGCGCACGCACTCCTATACACTCGACGGATAATTCGCACTTTCAACCTCCATTTACTCGGAAATTTCCTGCGAAATGAAAAAATTGTATCATCTTGCTGAAACTTATCTTTGTAGAATCCTGTCTCTGTGGAATCACCTACCATCCGTTCTGAAATACTCTACGTATGTACGATGATCGTGCGTACGAATATACGTACGAATAGAATAATAAAGATTCTTTAAAAAGGTCGTAGTAAACGTTTAACACGAATATTTCAAGGAGTTAAAAAGCTCGTTAAAATCTGCGACGAGAACAATTTTTTGCGAGTTGACCGGTTTTGAAAGGTACGATCTTAAGCGAGAAACAATTTACAAGGAATCTGCATTTCATCTGCATGAAATCAAACGTCGGCGGTAAACCAGGCCTTGTTATTAATCGCGTTTTCAACGGTGAAACCACGATAAGCGGACGAGGAATACATTTAACGATGTCGGATAAAGATCGGCGAACCGACGAACCGACGAACCGATTCAGCCACTGAATCGCAGCGCGCTTGCATCAGGGTTGATCGTTCGCAAGATAAACGAAACAAAGTGTCGTGAGTCACGAGGGCGCGATCGAACTTTCTGGTCCAGATCGGATCAGATTAGACGATGCGCAATCCCGGAGACTTTTCGTTTGATCGAAGAGCAGAGATAAACGAGACTCGAAATAGCGCGACGAGTCGGATCGGGCGAACCGCGACAGAAATTTTCTCCGAATTCCTACTGCAATCCTATCACGGACGAAAAAGTTACGCGAAATGAAACTGGAGCAACGATAAATGCTACGACCAAGTTACGCGTAATCGAGATTGGTCAATTTTCCATGAACACGGTGCAGCGTTGAGATAAGTTTGGATCGTGCTACGAAATCTCGACTGGAATGTTACGTTTGCGTCGTTGATCGAACGAGTTTCGCTTCATCGAGCGAGCAATTTTCTGCGATCGCATTTTGGATTCCATCGCATTTCCCGTTCCGTCGCGTCCTGCCGACCAATTCCAATGTAAATTATCGCTCGTGGCCGCTTACTGGTCTTTCGCTCCCCCTGTTTTTCTATTTCACTTATTTTTGCACAAAAGCCACGCTTTTAGCTTACTTCGCAGAGATGCGATATTCTCGCTTTCGATGCAACTTTTATTCAGGAAAAACTTTTATTCACAAAGTAGAACGCTCCAACAGTCTTTTTGAGAAACAATTTAGGAGAATCGTCTTTATGATCGAATTCTATATCGTCGAATTAAAAATATACGTAAACAAAAGTTAACGAGCATAAGTAAAACGATATCGCGTGTAAAATAATCGATAAAAATGATTGAATAATCAATTATACAATACGCTTAAACGTTACATGCACGTGTTTTTAATTCGTTAAAATACATATAGTAATTTCAAACGATGTAACATCATGGTCGATCGACAAATTGCAACCTTTTCGCGACATTGACAATTCGACTGTAGAGAACGATATAAAAATGACATAACGTCCAAACGTAACGCGTACTATTTAGTACAATATGCGTAAATCTCCCATTACGCGAATAACTCTCTGTATTTGCTATTTATTTGCTATATATATGTATAGTTAGTTTATATTTCTTGCATTTACTACGTATGTTATTAGCCATCGGAAGTTTCATGCTTTTCGTGGCTTTGGTCGAAGTGAAATGATAAAATCGGTCGAACGAGGGTTGATTTTTCGCTAGAAATAACTTCTTGGAAAGTTCCAGCGGAACAAGGTTCGTCTATTACGGAAATGGCTCCATAAGACTAATTCCAATTTTTCTTTATCTGGATTCGTAGTTTCGGCCGAAGGGACGTAGGAACCGTCTTCGGGCAAAGAAGATAAGCCGAAACGGCGCTCTCGCGACCGTGAGAATGGCGAGATTTTGTGGTTAACCAAGTTACTGGCAAATCCAAGAGATAACGGGACGAAGGGATGGAAAATGCTCCCACGGGGCAAAACGAGTGGTCGCGGTGTTCTCGCAACGACAATAAAGCGTGTCGAAACCGTGCATTCGCGTACGTAGCCCTTTCGTTGACGAGCGTCACGCAGCCGAACGATTTTACTCGAGAACAACGCGTAATGCCATTCTCGAAATTCGAAATTTCAAGATTCGGCAAATTTTGCGCTAACGTTACTATTATTTTAACAACACGTGGTTCCAAGCCAAGATAACAAAGATAAAGCGTCCGTCTGCCGTTTGCCATCGATATATAATAATTCGGCGCATCATCCGTATCTATTCGTTCGTAACGCGTAGACTTATAATTAATCGCAGATTTAGCATCGTAGGGGAAAGTACCGTAGCGATAAAAAGCTACAGTTGTTTTATTATATAATCGATCAATATCGTACCAACGCGTACATCGCTACATTTTAATCTATATCGTAGAAATAGAGGGAAAATATTTGCTCTCTTATTAAATATATTCGAATACGTGTAACCGCATTTTCTTTATAGGTTAACAACTTTTTCCTTCTTTATACAGCCCAATTTAGACCGAACTCATCGATGCTGATCGTCTTTAACATAAATAAAAAAAAAAAGATAAATCAACGAGTTAGATTAATACCCGGTCGCAGCTCCGTGAGGCGGACTCATTTTTATTTCATGCGGTTTTTCGTAGAGTGTATCGTAGATTCGATTACTACCATTTACTATTATTTATACGAATATTTATAATCGTTAGCTCATCGTTAGGTTACGCGTGGGGGATATATGTATACGTATTTGCTGACTCTAGTTGCGCTGGTATATACGTAACGAACAGACAAACAAGACACAGCGCGACATTTCGTATATGAATAGATTCATTGAAAATTATCTCACGCTAGTGCTGCTGCTGGCTGGCCGGCTACCGGTCTACTCCAGAATGAACAAAGAGCAGCATTATGCCGGGTGTATCGCTGAATTTTCATTTCAACGATATTTCAACTACGATAGCCGCATAAGTGCATTTTTCATATTACGGCCGAAATGGTTCCAAGTAACGAACAATAATATATTATAAAGTTTCGTATAAATGTTACTTTTTATCTACTGTCTGAGCCGAACTTGACCCAAATTTAAAACCGGACTTGAAATATCTGGAAAATTAAAGCCAGGCGATAGCGACACGCATAGGGAAAAGTTACTCAGAACGTCGTCCTCCGAAAAATATAGCATCGGATTTCATTAAAAACTTCGTACTATCTATATTCAACGGTCTACGCTCTACAGGCAGTTAGTTGGTCGAAAAGAATTCGTTGAAAGCCTTGTCTAATTCTAAGTTAGCAAGTAATTTAATTAACAGAATTTCTAAGTAAATCGAAAACAATTTATAATGCCGCTACTTTAAAATCGTTAAACGCATTTCGCTCTTCGATTTGTTTTATAAAATAAGCTATAGTCTCGTTACTTTCCTGATGAAACAATAATTCAATTTAAAGCGAAGCTCGCCATTACCAGTGCGCTTATTAAAACACAAGGTTTGAAATTAAAATTGGCAGGTAGACACTGGCAAAGGCGTCAGAAACGAGGCGATAACCGTGCAACGATTACACGATTCCTATCGTTCGTATAATTGCCTGCTTCGTGAAACACGCAACTCGGCGCGGTTGAACAACATCCTGATCAATTACCATTAATAAGGGCTGCCAACCCGTCTTCGACATTCAAGACGCTAAACCAACAATTACGTCCGGCAATAAAGTGGAGCAACCCCTCGTGAGAAATTAATACGGAATTCACGAGAACCGAACCGCGTAACGATAGGCACGTAGCGTAGGCACGTAGCGTAGGCACGTAGCGTAGGCCCGCGATTTCCTTGACGTTTAGCGTTCCACGACATAGGGGGTAAGAAAGCAAGGAACGAGAGGAGAGGAGGGGGAAGGTGGAAAGGGAGAGCCCACGACTTTCCGCGTTTTCCTCGATGCCGTTCGTTTCAGAGGGTTTCGACGGCGCGTTCGGTTTCCTTGGTGACCGAAGGGAATGCAAAACCGAACCGCACGGTTTGTATCAGCCACCCTCTCTCCCACTCCCCTCGAATACTGCCTGTTTGTATTTCATATTGATAGAGTATTGATACAGCCCTCGTGTCGCCCCTCCACTCGACAAACTCACCCCTTTGCCTCACCCCTCTGTGAACCATCGTGACGAACCGTTACTACCGGTCCCGGGAACGTAAACGAGCATGCCGTGAGTTACCATTTCGACCAAGTCACGTGTTTACTTTGTTCCGCATTGTTGCACCTCGCTAATGGCCGGTGCGAGCATTTTCCTCGGCTGTGCTGGGCTACGTGTACCGCTATGCGCGTCTCTCTAGTCGTATCCTGAAAGGCAGTTATAACCTGCACCCACGATGGATGGATCTCTTTTAGCGAATAAAGCAAGAGCGCCGGGATAGAGCACGAGAGCGCGAGAGGAAGTGGATGAGAAACGGGATACGAGAGAAAGGGTCGTGCGTTGAAACGAACGAGACCAACTGTCCAAGTCTAGACTCTCCACGCACCTAAATATCCTAGTTACCTTCCGACTAACGAAAATTTAGTCCCGTACGTTTGGAACGAAAAGTACAGGAAGAGAGAGAATTTTATACACGTGGCTCAAAAGACAAGCAACGATTGTAACGTACGTCTATTCCCGATCGTAGTACATTAGCGGACACGCGCGTAGTATGCTACGAAATGCCTATAATGACAATTGAATAAGAAAATTGTGATATTTTCTTAGTAATCGTTGTATACTTTGCGTTAGCTGCGTCTGCTTAGACCGTGGACGTCGACGAATATGATTAAAAGAATGAATTTTAACAAAGAACTACTTTACCTGATAAACGACAAAACAAATATTATACCTCGGATATTTTTATATTTTTTGAACCTTTAAATCTTCGACAAGCGCATAAAAATCAGCAGCCTACTCGCGATGAAGTGACTTATCGTCATTTTGAGAGAGTGCAAACTGCAATTTTCGTTCTCTCGGCATAGGAAATTACGCTGCGGAGATCTTTTATTTGTCTTGAAAACGGCATCACATTATTATCCGCATTGCGAATCTTGTTCGTAAAACGAATACTAGTCTATGTCAAATTTCAGACACGATTTCATGCATTCGTTCAAAGATTCATGCAAACGTAATACATCGATACAATCCATCGATACAGTGATTATCGATATACATACTGGATGTCCGGCAAGACTCTGCCAAGAGAATTCGAGATCCGCGATGTATGCAGGCACAGGCACAACGAAATTCATCGCGTACGTATTAACCACTCCTTCCCTGACGTAGTATAACTCAGCTTCGAGCCCTGAAAGCAAAACAGCAACGCATATCGATCGGTTGATCAATTATGAAGAGGCAATACCGACCACGCACGAACGATAGAGCGAAAGTTTCCGTTCTAAGTACATTCGTCTTCGTGAATCGACCGATCATAGGACACGTGTAAACCTCCCCTTGCCGAGGACATTGACCAGAATGCCGTTTGAAATATACCTCCTATACACGGAGCAAGTTATAAGTACGAGGAGAACGTTATCAATTTTACAAGTCGTGACAGATTTTAGTTTAAATTGCTTCCCTAGCTCGATTAAAGTTTTAGGGCTATCTTTTTCTCGTTTTATGTACGCTACTGGTTGTACAGACCGGTAGATGCGAAACACCTTTTCTCCAAAGTTCGAATTTCACGAATTAATATCATCCATTTAATTTCACTTGATCAATTTTTACGAAAAAAAAAAAAAAACGGAGAAACTGTTAGTAACGTGTACAATATATCGAACGCTAATAAGATTTATGACACAAGTATAATATTATAGAAACTCGCTGTCGAAGTTTCGCGAACAATCGAGATATTTGTATGGTTTCTAAAATAGAAATTCGAACTAGGTAAAATGTTATAAAAGTTAAACGTTGGGTCAGAGTTAACGACCGTTTATTAGAAAATGGCACAGGAGGAAGAATGGAACACGCGTGTCACCGATAATAACATCTAACGATATTTTAACAATAAACTAATTATAACGTTATTTGCGCGAAACGGTTTAGTTCGGAGTTTCATGCGGCGGAATCAAAAAGATTCGTATCGTAATACGAACACGAAACAGTGGTGTACGGAGGATTAACGTTATTCGTTGTTTCTCTTCTTCTTATTATTATTCTCAAGTATCCGGATAAGCTTCGAAATTGGTAGTTTCGATTCAGTTTCAATTCTTCTCTTCGACCGTTTACAAGACGAAAGTATCAAACTAATGGCTTACCGGTATCCATGAAACACGTGTAGCACGAACGTTAATTACACGGTGTTGTCTAAAAGGCTGTAACAAATCACCCGTAGTTTTGCTAGCCAGCCAAGTATAATCTAACACCGTGACGTGTAATTACACGACAAGGGTAAATAATCCATTCAAAACTTGCGCGGCTCAATTTTCAGTTTCTGAGCGGTAATTATCCAGGCAGAATACCGAGTTACATTTAATCTACGTCTCATTTTATCTCTGATCCATGGCTACAACGATCCTGGGCGCTCGAGCGGATTCCAACCCGCGTCCTTGACACTATCACTTCGCAAACAATCCGCTCCTGGCAGAAACTTATCCAGCGATTACCGTCGCTACGTTTGCCACGCGATAAGATCGTATCTCGAGGGTATACACTGCGAAATAACCGTGGCTGTTTCGCAGACGGATTTTATAACGCGAATCCCCTTCTTCTCTCGGTGTTCCACGTTTTTACTGTTTTTTTCCTTTTTTTTTTTCGGTTCTCCCGTTCGTCACGCGTCTTCTGGATTCTGGATCGCGATCTACGAATTCCTGAAGGAAAGCTGGCTGGTGCACACGTTTCCCGTCTCCTTGGCGGAAAATCTCGTAGACAGAATAGATACACGACGATCTGAATTTCCTCGGGCGATCGGTACGTCATCCGTCTGGCTTCACGTGCGACTAAGCAATTCGATATCGCGCTCGCGACAAGCCCTTTCGAATAAGTGTGCATCTCTATTCGCATACGCGCGTATGTATTCGCGCATTCCTGCGCTCATAGGCGAGAGAAAAAGGTGAGCGAGAAGATACCTTTAAGGGTAGGAAATATTCTGCATCTGGAATACGCGTGCATTCTCGGGGAGAAAGGGATGGAAGAAGGAGAAAAACGATTCTAAAATCTGGTCGGTGTAAAGCACGTCCCGAATGGACTGTCTTTCCGTAGAATATGAATCAGATGATATTTCCCAGTGAACAGCGTTATCGGATACGCTGGCCGCGAGAATAATTTTAAGCAGTTTAAACGACGGGATTTACGTTAAGTGCAACGATTTATATCCAGCTTACGATACGAATGCAGTTACGAGTCCAGTTTCAAGATTAGCTTCGAAATTTAGGGTTTTGATAAGGTTACTTTTACGTATTACCCTTTTAAGCATTCCTGTCTTTACTTGCCCCGTCTACAACATGAACAACGTTCTCCAATTTTCAGATCGTTGTTTCCTACGTCCGTCACACTCTCAATAGCCGAGAGTACCATAAACGCGAGCATTATTAGCGACGCGTAACGGTCGAGGATCGTTCCAACTTTCCCGATCCTTACCTAATCGTTTCGCGTTCGTCTAAATCTAGGTATCGATCACCCTCTTTCCGCCAAGGGCGTCACACGGTACTACACGAGCGATGCCCTGCCAACACGCTGACTGGATTTTTCTCGCGTTTGGTGAAAACCAGTCGGGGTGCGTGTTTTGGAGATTTTCGCTTGGACCTTGTTGGAAGCTCGATCGAGTCCGGCAAAGCAGTCAAATATCGGTTAGTTGTCAGTCTCGATGGAGCATTACATTCGTAAACGTCTCTCAGCGATCAGAGAGAATAATATCGTTTGTCTCCAAGCAGACGTTCAGCAAAAATCGTTTGTTCTTCCGTCGGTCGGAGAGTGTAAGTTTCGTTCGAGGCTATAAATTGTTCCTATTGTCTCGGCATTTGGTGACAGCAAATCTCGCGTTCATTGATTCGCGAACCTTGTCTCAGCAGCTGGAGACAGGAAGCGTTGGAAAACTTCTCGTTGTTCAGAGAAGAACACCCTTTTCTGTCGTTTGACAATTCGTTAGTCGGAACGTTCGCTACTCTCGTGAATAAGTTAGCCAGGGTTAACACGGCGAGTAATAGTAGGTGCGGTGTTATCGTTATCGGCCACACGCACACACGTCGCTCTTAGGTAACTGTTTTACTCGTCAAACGATCAGCTATTTCTCAGGGTCGGTTTACCTGCAACGCACCGAGAAATTGTTGCGTCTTATAATCGTTGTGTCATACAGGCACAAAGTGCTGTAGGTAGCAACTTAAACTACAAAATTGTAGACTGTGTCTCGAGTGAACTACTGGTTCGTTAGGAGTGAATTCTGTTGTATGGGGTGGTAATTTGACAGGCATGGAGGTGTTAATTTGTGGGGTAACACGCAGCGTCGTGACTTTGCGAATCCTGGATCGCAGAATTATTCTGTTCGACCGCAACGATTACACATCGATAATAGATCTTCGATTAAACGCGAGAATTAAACTTTTAATTTTTACGCATCTACGCGGAATTTGATGGTACGGATAATACATAGAATGCACGTAATATGGGAAAATATTTACAACGTCCAAGTCCTATTTTTTAAGTTACATTCACAAAAATATGAATTTGCATAAAGATCCGCGGTCTACTGACCATGAATGTTAGAAATTGCTAAATTTCGATGGAAAAATATACGCGGAGAAATATATTTGACAAGCCGAAACAATTTTAAGCGAAGAAATTTTATATTTTTCAAGTACGCGTGACACTCTCTACAAGCTGTGGTCGAATTTATTTTAAATACTCTCTTTTCCTTTAAAATAATCGTTCGTAATATCTTTCTATTCCCAATAAAATGTTAATTTACTACCTGCAATAGTACAGTCAATTGTTTGTTACCGATCTAAAGATAAGTCTGACTTTAGACAGACTCTTACTACTGCCGTTTCTTCAAAAAGATCACGTTTCATATCCTGCACGTAGTAAATCTAGCTGTGAAGTTTCCGAATCGATATTTCAAGAAGAAAACTTGAAAGAAAGTAACGTTATCTTACAAAAACCTTCATAATGTTCCGTGATTTATTGCAGAACGTGAAAACGTAACACGAATGAAGAAAATATCGAACGGAGCTGTATATATGTATGTGATACAACGTAGGTGAACGTAGAGGATAACACAATGAATATAACTATTTTACAAACAACTTCCGAAAAACACGTTTCTACGGAAAAATATTTAAGAAATTTTAATTGCGTGTAATTTTCGATAGTTCGAATTTTGAATATACGTACACGTATAGGTTAACGTTATTCTTTATTTTTTGAATGAGATCGTTTCTCGCGTGTGTCGTATAAAGGTAGTGCGTATATCTCAAATTTAATGCTTATACCTATGAAACCGATTCGATCGAAATCTTCGTAATCTTCGTCGAAGTGCTGTATTCCATTAAATCTCGAGCACCGCGCTCGACGTATCGTATAACTTGGGATTAGTCGCATTTATAACGCGGTATTCGATATTAGCTCTACATTTTCCGGATATACGAGTACAGCGAAATATTAGTGCGCAGATTTAAGGCGACATAGCCGAGGGTAAACGTAATAAAAAGATCAAGTAACTTTCTACTTCGTGATGCGTCACTTGCTAACAGAAAGACCAACATTGAGATTCTAGGAGAAAGCGACGCGACAGTTTGTCGAATATTAAACCGAGCATCAAGTTAATCGAATTAATCTGCTAGCGTTCCATTTCAAGCCGACGTATTCGACGATGAAATTTGCTCTTTGCGCAATCCGCACAACGGCGTTCACATCGAACCATTCCTAAATGAATCGTTATTTTTGATATTTACACTTCTAACGTTCAGATACAATCGACCACTCGGAGATGCTCGCGTTTACGACACGTTCGGCTATCGAGAACGCGATGGACGTAAAAAACGAAAAGCGTTGTTACAATTACCGAAAGGAAATCGTCCTGAGTCCTAATGTCCCGACTCGATGTAGTTTCTTATACCATAAAATTACCTACGAAATGCGTGAACTGTGCGAATTACCTACGCGTGTCGTAAAATTATCTACGAAAATCCTCTTCTTTTCGTTCCTTCGAGCGGAACAGTTATATCTAGTGCTTAATAGCGATTAAAGATCGTAAATACGCAATTTAACGTGGTACAAGCACGAGATACGCGATACCTTCTTGCGTATATCCTGAAACATAACACATCTTCTTAATCTTCTAATCGCACAACTTTCTACGTAGCTTTTATTTTTCTACTTATATCCTATAACATTTTAGAATGAACATCAATTAACCTAACCATTGTCGAACAAGTCGTATTTTCTAATCGGCGTTAGAAATTCGTACTGACAGGCTCTCTCTCGGATCGTGTAAATCGATCGATCTATTTTCGAACACGAGTTAACTTTGCGAAAGTAACGGAAAGCTGCTACGCAACGTGCGCGACGCAGCAAATTATTTCACAGACCTTTTATTCGAACGCTTATTGCACGGCAGGACAAACGAGGCCTCGTAAAAGAAGTTTGCCGTGATCGAAGCTTAAATCTTGGCACACGCGAGATGTCTGGACTTTATAATTTCATTTAACCTCGAGCAGATTTTACGCGACCAAAGTAGCCGCGCCTCGAGATACGCTCGATGCAAAATCGTCGACATATTTACACGTCAGTTTATCGGCTGGATCTGTGCGGAAATACCTGCAGGAATGCAGCACGCGTAAAAGTAAGAACAGGGGTTGGCGCACGTACAGATGCAACGGTGGCGCGTAAGCCTGTTGGAGGAAAAAATGTCTGATTGCGTGGCACTGTTCCAGCACCGTGGAACGCGACACCACGTAGACCAAAAGGGATGCGAAGATTAGCGATGGGATCAAGTTCGATACGTTGAATCCCAATCGAATCCAATGCTTCTTACGTATTTATAGGAAAATTGAAAATGCGATATTGCATTATGGAATGCGCATACGAACGCACGATACGAACAAACACATAAAATATCCATGGTGTATAGCGCTTCCTAAAATACTCGGTAATTGAAACAATTTTCTACCGGGACTCCGCTATCTCAATTATATCCTCAAAGATATGAATTATTCGATGTATCCACCGAGTATTCCATCTTCGTAACTCGTTTCCGAACTCCGAACGTCACAGCGGGTACTTGCAAATTTCGAAAATCTGCTTATAAGTACCTCGATACTGGAAGAGCCACGAGAATCAGAAAAGCGCTACATATCCTAGTGGATATAGTCAACTACCGGTGTGGAATTAGATAACGCGTGAAAATTTAGTTTGACAGAAAATTTAGTCTTTCGACGATGTCCAAGAGAAATGATTTTAAGAGAATACTTAAAGTTCAAATCTGCTTGAAAGCTTCTCTTCTCCGAAATGCTTGTACAAGTTCGAATCTAGACGTACTTGAGCCCATCGCTAGCGAGAATGTTTTCGTGCGGCCAAGAAAATATTTCAACAAGATATATCTTAGGTGATCCCTCGAGGAACACGTGCAGCTAACTCAGGTGGATTAAGTTCCACAATGGCGGCGAGGGATTCGAGCGAGCAACAAATGGACACAATCAAGTCCCGGTCCTCTTATGAAACGTTCGCTCGCGTTAAGTTACCGAGATTATGGCAACTTCTTGTTCAACCTTCCATTCGTATGCTTTTATCTTGCAAGAATCCGTTTGTCTTTGCCAGGAATAAGAATTGGCCGTTGCGAGAGTAGCGCGGCGCCTCAGCAGCTTAATAGAGACGGGGTGGATGTTCTTATCTGGTAAGATTAGCAGACAAAGTAAGATTGCACCCTCGTCATCGTAATTGATTGCTGTAGTAGAGATATCCACCAACCAGGATTACCACTAATTACCGTGTGTTGCGCGTGATTAGTTATTAGTTCAACGGTACCTTTGATTAATGATCGTTAAAAATACTAACTTGCACGGAAATTAATTCTAAATCGAAAATATACATTTACACGCATAATTTTCAAACACTTGGATCATCTCGTTTATCAACGATTCGCGACGCTGTCGAATTACGTTTCCTGCTAAATTATGATTACTGTACAATTAATACTATAATTAATACCATTAATTACTGTATATTCTTAAATTACTTTTTGTTTTTGTAGAAGATTCGTGTAACTTCTTTTCAGCAACTTTCGATAACGTATTTAGTATATTTTAACATAAAACACGTTGTGAAAATTATAAACGCTTGCGAACATTCTGGGCGCCTTAATAAACGCAATGATCCAAATCCAAGGTAAATAAGCGAATAGAGATAGATGCACCGATATGGTCGCAGAAGTACAAAGATTTAAAAGCGTGGAAATGATGATTAAACGGTACGAGAAGCGAATACAGTTAAACAAATCTACGTCGTAACAATTTGCAACGATATTTCAATTCTATTATAGTAAAACGGTTTCCTTTCTTTGGATCTGTTTAGTAATTGAATTCGCAAGTTCGTCGGACCGCGGTATTACAGGTTACCCCATAAATCAGCCCTTTCGAGTCTGCAAAACCGTCAGCTCCTACAATAGAGCTCATTCCTTACGAACCAACACTCTGCCCCCTGCATTTCATCCCCGATTCGATAACTGCTTCCTTCTCTGTACCAAAAATAACTCGAGCGATAACATCTTCCTTACACTCTCTTTACGCTGATTTGTAACTTTATAACCGTACAAACGCAAAAGACATGGATATATACAGCAGCGGACAAAAAGAGGCCTTTAAAAAATTGAGTGAAATGTTAAAATGCTTGGCAAGCGCACGGGATTGAACGCGTACACTGCTGCAAATAAGAAACTCTATCCTCTGATATATGATGTTGGTATTAATGAAAGATATTTCGAAGCCATCTACCTACAGGTTTTCCATGACGCGTCTTTGCTCTCCGGCGTAACAGTGTCGCGGTCAAATCCATCAAACGTTTTGCGCAAATTCCTCGCAAGTACGTACCGGTCGGGCTGCGGAATGGGTCACGGAGCGATCTATCAATTTGGTTCTGAGATCGCGAAAGGAAAAACGCGGAAAAACGGTGGCCCTGTTCTCCTCCCGCGGGACTCGAGACGGCATATGGGCAAGAGGGTAGGAAGCAAGAAGATAGGTTATGGGTTCCACTCGGGGAGGCGTCGATGGCTGCCTCTTCTGCCAGTGCTAAGTAGAAAATCATGTCTGCCGTATGAACAGGCAGCCACTACTGGCACTCACTGCGGACTACTAATGTCGAGGGAGTGGATGCATCTTAAATGCTCAGACCGAGTTAGACGATCCCGATGCATTTCGCAAAGTTACATCAAGGTAACGCGAACGCCAGCAGTTTAATTCGAATTAGCAATTCTGGTTGACGCTGCTCCATCGTTGGATATAATCTATCCGATGTCTTCTTACTTGCGCGTCCCATCGTATCAGGAACTTCCCCGAGCATTGCCGCGTATTCCTTAGATTCCTATCGATATTCTTTCTCATACCGTCTCTTGTTTTCGAAATCGCAAGTACGTTAAATACTTTCTCGACTAAATTGCGTTTATTTCAGTCCGACACAAACTTGAGACGTATTCCGAAGTTACGAACAATTAAACGTAGAAGGATTACAACCGATGAACAATTTTTATTTGCTACGTTTTACCATCTATTATTGTCATTGCTATCCTCGTCTCGCGAATTCCTATTATCCGTATTATCGGAAATTCCATTGTATTTTTTACTTCCATTTTATTTCGATGAGTGGTTCCACTGCTCGTTTCGTTTCCGCTATTTTCAAGCAGCGTTTTGCCAATTTATATTTGACGCAAAGTATCAGCTCAAGTTACGAAACATTTGATATAAATTTCAATTTAAATTTCGTTGTACAAGAGATCCTGGAAATCTGATTCTGGCAATGCACAGTGTGTTAAATTAAATCAGCGCAGCATGCAGATCGACGTTGCATCGCAGTCTGATGCAACGTCAAAATGAATTTGAAACGTACGGATATGGACTACATGTACGTTCGTGTGGCGCGTGTCTTTACGAACATTACACGTTGCGTTAATTTAATGAAAACGTATATGCATCTTACATAGTCTACGTAAAATTATGTTACACTGTAAAACGTGTACGTACGAATTGACGCTTCGTTCGAATCGGTAGTTATAACGGTTCTTGCGCAGCTTTATTCTTTCCTTTGTATTTACTACTACCTTCTATTTGCCAGAGGCCTGTTTTCAGAATGTGTCTCGATTCTTCTTTCGAACTTTCTACGCGTATATTCGCTGCGTTCGGATTTTCTACGGACTAACTTCGATAGCGCCTCTGGGCTGATACTTCATTTTCAATTTTTTTAATTCCCCTTTTACCGTCGCACAGGATATACAACGAAGCTCTCGTTTCGCAAAACTTGGCTTTCCATATTTATCTAGCAAGCGTTAACACATTTCTGAATACACGATTTTCTCCCATATCGAATTTCAATGAAACAAAAATTGCTTTCATAACAAACCAGTAAAATTTATCGCGTTATTTCCCCGTATCGTATCGGTACTGTTTCATTGCAGCGTATAATGATACGTCGCAATCACAGGAGACGTTAACGGACAGTCCACGAATTAAAATACATAATTCGCCCAGCGATTAAAATCGTATTCGTATCGCGACAACTGATCGAGCAAGGCATTAAGTCACCGAGCCGCTTCTTAATCCGTAAAATTTATCGTACTTCGAACATTCAAGACTATAAATAGTTATATTAAGAAAATCGATTGCTAAACGAAATAAAATTAAACCATCTAAAAATTGCTGAAACAAACGACGGATACACTTTTCCAATTTCCGAATATACGTTTCAGGAAGTATACACGCGCGTAGATACTTAATATGTCCGAACGATAAATTAACATCAATTAATAAAGTACATAGTTGTATCCATATCTGTTTCGTGGGACGGAAAGCAATCAAAAGGACGGGTAAACACCTTTACATTTTGGCGTGTATTGGAAAAGCGAAGCCGGAAAGCGGTTCAACCCGGGTCAGGAGCCAAGGTAAACACATTAAGGACACAACATCCCTGGTAGGAAACATATCTCGGCCAATAGGGGAGCTCGACGCGATACGCTCGATTACGACGGAAATTCCAGGCGTCTTGAGAATCGAGGGTGAAAAAAATCTACGGAGGGTTTAGCACAGTCGCAGCATCCCGGAATTAATCTAGCCTCTGTAAATTCTGTTTCCTTTGCTGTAGTTCCCTTCTGTTTATCCATTCGTAAGTGGAGACAATCGTTTCCTTCGATGGAAACGGGGGATCGAAACATTACGTTCTCCGCGTGTTTGTACGAAAATCTCAGAGAAGTTTGTCGACAAAGACAAATAGTCAATTTCGGCCGAAAGAAAATTAACTAGACCGGTAGCATTTACGTGGGATTTATAGGAACAAATTATTTCCTTACGTTCCTACTTACGTTACGTAAAACCCAAAGAAATACTTTGATTCGAAGCCTTTTATAAACTCTCAGTATTTTGTAAAACCCCGATTTCCAAAGTAAGGAAAATCAATGTAGTCGCAAATAACGTTCTAAGTAATATTAATGTTCGTCGGCAACTTTTTAGATATACGTGGTATCAGAGTTATCGTTCAAACAATTCGCGATACTCCTTGCAACAAATTGCTATAATAAGTTACTTTTTCGAAATACTTTATCACATCATCGTTGGAATATTTATGTATATATCATCCTTGCGAAAAGGAGCGTACAGCACTGTTGATCGAATAGCGTAATAGATTCGATCATTGAATAATGGAAATTGGTTGTTTCAACAGCAAGAATTTTATTGGAAAATATCAAAAAATAACGTCGAGATTGGAATTTTTATCAAATGAGTTTCCCCGATGCAGGTTTTTACCGTATCGGATGAAACTCTATCGTTCAACCGATTATTAACACAAATAAATAAAATAATTGACTTTTATCTAACGAACGTATTTTCCTAACGTATTAAAAATTTCAGACGGATCAAGCTAAACTATTTTTTTCAATGTTTCCAGTAGGCATCGTTTCTAGAAACGTTCTTCGTTTTACTCTACTAGAATAACACGAATCGAGGAAATGTATTTTTATAAAAATAAAAAAGTTGATGTTTGACGGTATATCGGATATCGAGTTAATAATAAAAGAACTACTATTATGATCAAACATAGTTCTTCGGTCTTTTGAAAAACTAGCTTTCGATCGCTTTATTATTTTGATCTTAATTATTTTAGTTCGTATATAAAAAAAAAACTTGTAAAAGTTGAATTTCATGCGAAAGTTTTCACCGATAAAAAATGAGAAAGAGTCTTTTCTCCTTCTTTTTTTTTCCATAGAACAAAGTTCTCAATTTTGTAAAGTTGCAGTGCATTGGAGTTGCCGATGATGGTAGAGCGTAATTAAAAACCGAATTAAATGAAAAGTTTTAGAAACGCAAGGGGTTGAAAAATATCGATACAAAAGTTCATAAGAATGTTAAAAAAAAAAAAAAAAAAAATAGAAAAAACCAAATTCGAAGGTATTTTTAATAGATTCGTTCCTTTTATTTAACTTTGGGACGGAGCTTTCCAAAACGTTATCTCAGCCATCGGTAGGATAATGTATTCCTTTCCTCTTATAATGCGACCAATCGATGCACTGAGAAGCCTCGAGGTTCGATATACACTGCTCTTGTTCGCAGACATTTATGCGATCGCGAGCCGTGATCTCGAAACTTTTCCGGAATTCCTCGATTCACTCAACGACGATCGACAACGGGCGAAAAGTTTCGTTGATTCAATGAAATTTAGTTACAGCAGGCAAAGTTTCGAGAAAACTATCGGAGTTTCCGTAACTGTTCGCCGTTACATTTTCATGAGTCAACGAAACTCCTCGTCGCGTGTAATCGATAGATGTTAATTTCATTCCGGCCGATTCTGGAAAATTTCGTTATCGCGGCAATCACTGGTACAGCAGGAGTTTGGTCGTTTATCTTGTTATCGTTGTCAACTTCGTTTTCGACAACGAGCAAGTTCTCTGCGCGGTATGCATAGGTTCCTGCGTTACATAGCATCGTTATCGAATTTCTGGAAAATCAAGCGTGTCGAAAGCTCTGGATAGTTAATATCGATAGTATTTTTAGCTCGCAGTTATTATTAGTCGGTAGCTTTGCGCGTCGATAAATTTCTTCGAGCATCGGTTTTCAAGCCATACGTTTAATAAGCGATCGAAAACAGAGAAACTCGTTATCTTTAAAGATAGTAAGTTTTGGTCATTTTCGATCCGATTATATTTCCTTCGCGTTAAAAGGTATCGTCAGTTTCGATAAAATATAGAAAAAAAAAGCGTTATCGAGTTTTCATTTTACTTCTACGTCAAAGATTTTCATAAAACGTTGAAATGTAAAAAATTCCGCGACACGGTGAAATTTCCAAGATAGAACCGGGACAGGATTGAGTCGAAGGAGAATTTTATAACACGTAGAAGATACAGAACGTGACGTATAACGAACAGTTTCTCCGAAAACTATGGTAATTCATGGTGATAGAAATCGTTGTTACTATCGTATTCGTGAAGCGAAGTACAACGGAACGAGGGAAAGCTAATACGGCATAACGCTAGCGTAATAACAATTACGGGTGAAACATGCTTTAATAATTTAGCCCTCAACAACTCACCAAGCTTATTTTATCCGAGTCATTTATCGCGTCGCGATTTACGCTTTCGCGTTTCCACTGGCGTCGAATGGAATTCCAGGGTACTCATTTGTCGTAACCTGGCGCCCAGAGTATGGCGTCACGTTGACTGGTCGAATTTGCAATAAAGAAGATAGATGAAACGTGGGGGATATCACCGACTAATCTTTTACTCCTCCGTTTCTCATCGTTTTCCTCTTTCATTCGTTATTCATTAATGTTCATTTCGTTTCGCTAACCAAGCGACGCGTTACGTTACTGCTGAACTTAAGTTAGATATATTTTTCCTTTCGAGCTGGTCTCCTCGTAGCGGTGCCTTAAGAAATCTGTTTACACCGTTCAAAGCTAGATGTTCAACACCGATAAAATAATAACAGACGTAAACGATATCAAGGCAAATTACCTCTTGAAACTCCAATTAAATAATCCTTCGTTTTCAACGTTATCTCCGTTTAATAAGATGCGAACAAAGTTCTCTCGGCAAGAAGTTACCTCGAATTTCCAGGGAACATTAGGTCTACGTTAGGTCCAGAAAATCTTTAGCCCCACGGCGCGGCGGCGCGGCAGCGCGGCAGCGCGGCAGCGCGGCAGCGCGGCGTCTCGACGAAGGAGGTCCGCGTGCACTCGATATTCTTCTCCGGCGTTATCCCATCACGAAATTCCTTTAACCCTCCATAATCGCGGCATGATATTTTCATAATCCCCCCTCAAACTTTTACAGGCTGGCCGGTCTATTTTGACGTCGAGTGTACTCTCAAAGTGGCCCATTTGGAAGCTTGTATCTCTACCCTTAACGTCGAACGTAGCCAGAGAGAATCCGCCAGAGAACGGTGCGACGAAGATGCAAGATCGTTTCAGCAAGCTGGCGTCACTCTTCGCAAATTATCTCGCCAATGAGAGGCCGGAGCACTCGGTCTGAAAATCATCCACGCTCATCCAACAGCGACGACTCTTGTCTCTTCTCTTCTCTTCTCTTCTCCTCTCTTCTCTTCTCTTCCGTCCCTCTCTTTCCTCCTTCGTGAAAATTTCTCTTCCTCTTTCGCTTCCGGCCACCTCTGTCCGCCGTTTCTTGTCGCTTTCGCGTTCGAAAGGGTTGCGCAGGCTGCAGTTACGTCGGATCGTTTGTGGAAAAAGTGAGAAGAAAGGAAGTGCCGTGAGAAATCGGGCAAACTGGAGGAGGCGAGTCTCGGAAAGGAGAGACAAAGGGAGAAGATCGAAGGGAAGGAGAGCGAAAGAACAAGCTGCCCTGCCGAAGGGAGAACCATTGTTTCCCCGAGTGGGCCGCAAAAGAGCGTCGTCGAGTTAGAGGGATGTTTGTCTTTAATTAAAATCAGTCACAACCCGTTTCACGTGCTCTGACAATCCTCCCTTTTCTCCACCGGCCGTCCTTTCAACCCTCTATCTCACTCAGCCACTTACCGGTTTGTCAAGCAGAATTCTTAATATTCAATTATTCCATGCTGCTTTTAATTAGTTGCGCATCCGTATTTCCGTGTTTAGCTGTTTTCGATTGCGATTCGTTGAAAACCGATCCTGTGGGACGACGACTTTCGCAAATAACGCGACGAATCTTCCTCTCGTTTCTGCCTCGACGTAAAACCAATTAATCGTTTACATTTATACTTTAAATTAGATTTCTACGATGTAAATCGTTGCTTTTACATAGAAAAACGATTACATATAGGTTTTATATATTCGATAGTTACCGCGTTGCTTCTCGGCGTCGTGCAAATTCATACCGTACGATTTTATTCACCGCATAACAGATACCACCTCTGTTTATTCGATAACACAGCACGATCGATGTATTATTTTCCAATTGTTTTCCCCGCTCTTTTCATAGAACAACGAAATACCGTAAAAATGATGAATAAAGATTCGAAAAGAGATACTCGAATGTACTTTCGAAACCTGTTTTGCGTCGATAGAGGCAGAGGTTGCCACAATTTTTCATATTCTATCGTAATCTGAGTTTTACAAATTGGAAAATCCGTTATGACGAAAGAGCCATAGACGCGGCCGTGGCCCTTGCAAAATCGATAACCAACTAAATAGCAAATAACGTGTGTCAATAGCGCGGCCATAGCAGCGTGTCATAAAACACGTAGTTGTTAAACGTTCGGAAAAGAGCATTCCCGTGTAGAAAACCACTCCACGTGGAGTTGGTGACTCGGGTCGGGGAAATCCGCTTTGTTGCCTATTCTTCACGCCCGCCTTGCATTTCTGAAACATTTCCTGAAAAGGGTAGAATGGAGAGCTAACGAAGGGTAGCATCTTCAGAAACCCGAGAAGAAAAAGATCACGTTTTACTCAACCTCGGAAGAGAAAGGCGGAGCTCGAAGAGACTCGCAGAAGATAGATCGATCGCATTGACGCGGCTCGTATTACGCCTCGTAGATCGTATCTCGTGCAATTTTTGTACCAAGTAAGTCTACGCAAACGAGGAGATATCGCTTCACGCTCGTCTCAATCGAAATTTGACGACTCGAACTCTTAAATCCCGCGCGACGAAGCTTGCATTAATTCTGACTTATTCCGGTAACGATCCTGTATCGCTATTAAGTGGCCAAAAAGCGGTTATCCATGTCAACAGATATCGCGCAATGCGAGCAGCATCGCAAGGATCGGCGTATCTCATGCTGATAGGCTTATCTCGGCTGAAACGATAATAATTACGCGTATTCGTCGAGTCTGTTTTCACGGCAAGTCTCGTAAACGAATAATTGTTAAATGCGATTTTAGCTTTTCAAACGGAATTGAAACGCTCTATTTCTCTTTATCTCGCACGCCCACCATCGTTATATTTATAACAAAGGCTTAACGCCTCTCGTTTCGTACCCATTTTTGATCCATTTTCGGTCGAAGCTCGATGCCTCGCCGTATTTACAGGCAAGACTATTTAACGGTAACCGATTGTCGGAGACAACAATGAACCAGTATGTTTTATGATACACCTGCGCGCGACGAGAAAGGTCCTCCCGCGTGGAAAGTGCGACTCGAGCACAGCGCCGTGCATTAAAGCTGCCTGCAGGCGATGAACGTGACTAATTGAGAAACTTGAGGGAAGCGTTCCACAATACGGAACGTCCTTTGTAATAGGATTGCTTTCTGTCGTACGTTACTGTTATTTAGCGGCGCTAATGTAAGGGAAAATTTCATGGCCCTTCGTGGCTATGAGAATATTCTTGTACTCGTTGAATAGAGCTCGATGAAAGACGGCAACATGCTCGCGAGGTGTTTCTACGCGCGACAAAAATCTCTTACACGCGAAAACTTGCGCGTGGATCGCCTCAGATTTGTATACGAAATTTTGAGATATCCGTGTTTTGGAAAGTAACGACTCGAAGCTGTTTCGACGAAATAGAAAGTAAACTAGAAGTAAGCGAAGTACATAGAAATTATACGTAAAATAGTACGAAGACGAGGATATTTTGCTAGAAAGAAAACGACCTCGTCTAGTAGCGTTTGGGAGCGACGAAGAGAAAACCTTTTGTTTAATTATCGATTATTTTAGTAACTATATTTCTCTTAGCTACGAAAAACAAACAATACACTTTTATTAATTTTCAGAATCTAACTCCAGTCTTTGTACTGGTTCTGTACTTCGGAATCTAAATGCCGTACTATACGCGGGTACCTGTTGTTCTCCGCTTAAATTTTATAATTAACGCTTATCGTAAAAAGATATTCTATTTTTGACAATGTGCAACTTCAAATACGCCGCAGAACCGCCGCGTATATCGCAGATTTCGTTCAATATGTAGATGTATATGTTCTCACCGGAACTTCGTTATACAGAATATATCACTGCGCTTACAGATTACCTTTAATTAAAAGGGATCACGTATTTCTGGCATTATTGGATTTTTAATGAAGTATCTAGTACATATAGGATGAATCAGTTTTCTCATAACGAGATGTTCCGTATTATTCTAGAAAAATTGGTTTCAACGGATATATTTCCTCCGTTAATAACTGATTCGTCAAATGCTTTTCGCAACTTTGCAGCATTCTGTTTTAGCGGATTATACAGATCTAAACGCTATACAGGACTTATCGAGAGAGGCGTCGCTTACCAGAAAGCAAGTATCGGTAGCAACTTCTTTACCCTGTGAAAACTACGTACATATGTTTACGTATAAAATGTACCAAGATAAGATTACAGTAACAAGTCCGTTCTCGCTTACCGCGATCCAGCACGCGTATTTTACTTTCAAAGGCTATCGACGAAGAAAATCACGTTGCGCGTCCATAGGTGAAGATTCGCCGCAGTGCGTTCTTTCTATTTCGAAGATCAGTGAGTCGATCGAACGCTCGAGTGCTTTATTACGCTAATGCCGGAGGAAAGATGGAACGGTTATCCTTTGTAAAGTAATTTAACCAATTCGCGACTCGAAGTGGAAATTTTGTAGAAAATTCTCCGATTTAATCCTCCGTAAAAGCACCCTGAGAAACTGGTAGAACGGTATAAAATCGAGACACAGCAAATGCATAAAAAAGCCTTCGATCAAATGCTCAGCCAGCAATTCTGATCGTTGCCGCTTCATCCTCGTGGAGCGTACGTAGCTGGCTTTCAAGAGTCAGCTACACAACGTACCCAAGCATCAACGAAAACATTCATTAAAACCGGTCTGCTGTGCTGTTCAAATAACTATGTGGAACCGTCGCGTCGACGAGAAACGAAGAAAACAGTGAAATTCGTTTAAACGTCTCTTTAGAAGCGACGTTCGACGACCGATTCGATTGCTCTTCCAACGAACACCGGCCAGATACGAGTGGTTTCGGTAAGTGCAAGTCGTGAAACACAATCAACACGACGACACCGATGCTAGATCGATCCAAGCACAACCGGATGATCAGCGACTCCGATGGCTGGTTAGAAGCAGCGCGTTAACGAGCCTCGTTATTCCAAGGAGGGGAAAAACACGATTGTGGTTCTCGGCCGGCTTAAAAGTGACACACGAAGCGTAATTAGCGACAATTATCGTCGCCCGTGGTTCGTTCGGATTTTCCTGCAACGCGATCGTACGTCAATAGCGAGCTGATCCACTCGCGTATTAAAATCTCCGCTCGAGCGTATTCACGGTCTGTTAAAGCTGTCGCGAGCAACGAAACTAGAAACGGGATCGTATTAACCTTTTTCTCGCGATTCTTTTGTTCGACAGTTTTACGCTTTCTTCGGTGGTGTAGCATCGCGTGCAAAACGACGAGGATTTTTTAAGCCGGATTTGGATCGAACGTGCTGCGCTACGTCGCTCCAAGCGTTGAAAAATCGCGTGCGATTGTAGAAGAAGGTGTAAAAGTTTGCTTCGTGTTCGCAATTTTTCCACGCTACGCAAAGAAAGAGTGAAAGAAAGATCGTGTAATATTCAACTAACTAAACCGAAGAATGTCAGCAAACGCGCGGTTCCCTTTCACGTTCCAATACGCATCGAACACGGCAGTACACGAGCTAGTTATATATAACTAGACGCTTTAAACTAAATTTTACAAGGTTCGATAACGATCGTGTAAGAAGCCGTATAAAGTAAATCACAAACATTCGTTGTTCGCGACAGAATTATTTACAGGCGAACGAATAGATTAAGATCAACTGTATTTTATATTTCGTTACTTTAAAAACGTAGCAGGATTAAACGACGATACTCGGCGAACGCGTCCATTGCAGGTATATGCCACGCAGAACTCAATAACCTGCACTATGTTCCGATATTTCTATCATTCTTTGTTCAGAAACGATATTAGAGACGGGACAAGATATCGTCCTTGGTTAGCGCGAAATAACGTACGAAAGGATGCGCGTTGCAAAGCCAAACGAATAAAGTGTAAGTAGGAAGTAGGAAGGAAAATGCGAGAACAATTATCGATTTAGCTTCAGGAAATAACCGTCGATGGGCAACGGACAGAGAGCAACTCTATCGAAACCATCTTTGCTTCTTCTTTTAGCTGTCCACTCTTTCACGATTCACGTGGGAGAAGAAAGTAAAAGGAAAACGGAAAAATGGTACAAAGAAAGTTGATGGTCGATGGACAAAAAAACAACGAGGCAGCGGTAGGCGTCCGTACAAAAGCTTGCTTTTTCAGACGGTTCGTTTCGTTCTCGAAACTCGTCGATGATTACCACGGTTTCTTAATTAACCGTCGCTGATCGAGGAACCCATCATATCGTTCGTGGCACCGGCGATAATTAGGGGAGCTCGGCAGCCAGTCGGAATTTTTAATTGGCGAATACTGCTGGAACAATTTCTTTTCGCCTGAATCGAAGGGACGCGGAAACGACGAAATCAGAACTTTCTTCTGCCGAGAAAGTTAAATTGTCGACAGAAACGGAATTACGCGGAATTTTCGTTGTCGCTAACTCTGTAAATGGAAATATTCTTCTTCTTCCTGCTGTATAAGGTGGTTTAAGAAAGGGTTAGACAAAAAAGGGATTAGCTACTTGCGAAACGAAGAAAGAACATCGATCCGGGCACAAAGATTTATACTTTTAATTTTTTCGAGGCATCCCGTAAGTAGTGCGGTTTTCCTGGCGTTTCAAATAACGAAAGTCGTCACTATCGGAGTTTTGTAAAATTAGATTGGGAAACTTAATAGAATTCGTCGTAAATTTATCGCACAGTTCTACGTAATTTGAAATTCGATAAAATATTTATCTCGCAATTCGTATTTAAGAAATTACGTCAAACTTGGAAACCCGATTTTGAAACGTCAGGAAAAATACGTGTTGTTTTATACGTTCCATTTGCAAAACGATCGGAAGAATAAATTTACGTAAAGGAAGTCGTACGATTTTAATAATTGTGCTTTGCAAGTATACGGATACACCTTGTGGCATAACGTAGCAAAACTTTGTATAGTCTGACCTAGTTGCTAAAATTATCCTCTATAGAGGTATATAGGTAGGTAGATACTTGTACAAAAGCGGAGGAATTCACTTTTTTTAGATCGAAATTCCATTGTACCGAATATTTGATATTCATATTTATTTTAGATAGCGAATTATTCGGTCGATTCGCTTTCACTCTCGATGCGTCAGATTGTTTTATCGCAAATTCAATCGTTACTCTCCTCTTAACAAATTTCCGACCATTCGTTTCGAATATGTTGTTCGATTTGATTTACCCTCGGAACGTGACTTGCACAGTATCCCCTCGTAGAAAACTCTAACAATAGCTACAAATCTTAGACATAACCAAGCGGAGAATAAACTTTCGTCAATTTCTCCGTGGCAGCAAATCGAACGTTTCCCTTGCTTTGTGCTTTCTGCATTAATGACGATAGATGCTTTCTCATAAGTCCCGGCAAGTTGCCGAGGGTTCTAAGCGGAATCCTGCTTTAGACACTCGTCACTGGATTTATTTCCTCGACGACGCGTTGCAGGTTACGTACGAGGCTTGTCGAATTGGATTTGCGTCGAAAGGATCCTCGCGCAGACGTCAAGAACTTCTCGCTTTCCTTCCCCTCTTCGTACACCGTTATCCTGCCAACTGCAGCCGGCGATGCACCTACCACTTCTACGATTCTCTCGACGATTCCCTTCTATTCCGTATCTCTGACTCTTGACGCCGGATTTATCGTACGGTAACACCCTACTCGCCTATTGATACATCTGCCCAATCCACGCGCCAATGCCTTCGCCGCATACAATTTCCGACTTTTGCGAACATCGCGTACTGCGTATGCACGTAATGGACGTTCATAAGCCTGAGGTTAACTGCGCTATGAATCAGAAAACGAAAAGAAATATGCAGCAACCTTTGCTTTCCGTATCTCTTTTAAACATACGATGATACTTTTTCATTCGTCTTAACGTGTTCGCACGAAATAAAATACGAATGGTTAAATTTTAGTCATGTCAGTATCGTAAAAAGTAAGGACGTAAAGTTTTATCACCTTCTTACAGGTAAAATCCATGGCTACGAAAAGCGTCTGTGTAACAGATGCCCTCGTTCTTCCCATCGCTTAGTTTAATACAGCATGAGACAAGATACATAATGTTCGTGATACGCGTCGATGTAAGGTACCTACATACGTTAACCGTTTTTGCGCATGATTCTACTGTACTGCGGCAAACGCGCGATGAGAAAAAACGCGACAAAATCGCCATCAAATTCGGTCTCGAATCGCATCGACGAAGGAGGACGACACACAAGTATGTATAGCTCTCCGTTTCATATTTTAGCTACAATTCTTTAACGAAACGAATAATTTTTCAAGTCCACTTATCGACTCTTCGATACGTGACATTTTCAACTTTAAAAGGAAATTTTTTAAATATTTGGACTATCTTCTCTATAAACGATAAGGTACAATTCTTCATTGAACCACGACTGATGAAAAATTACGATGAAATGATCGCAGTCTTCAATCTCTGAATATATGGTATAATTAATACGTATGTACACGCGTACGATGTGAATTAACCGTTAAACCACGCGCGAAATGTACAAAATGCTAGATTTAATGATACAACTAAATTCGTAAAATCTGTATTCTAGGAATTTTAATTCTCGCAAACTTCTATTTTGCCCTTGCGGTAATTGGTATCGAAAAGGACATGTTCTGAATTTCTGTTCTAGCAGCTTTCTCGATCTACAAACGTACTCATCTACTTGTTTACCGCACACTCGACGATCCGAACTCTCAAGAAGACAATATATTTGTTACAAAATGATATTTTTGAAAAATATCTTCGTGGAATATTAATTTGATATATCGCATACATACATACCTCGATAAAATTCTATACTTTTGAACTCTTATCTCTGTAAAGTAGAAATCGTATTCATGAAAAAGATCGATAATTATTTTCAAAATCGACGTTGCTCGTAAGTAGTTATTCCAGCGTTAATTATTCTCTTCCTCGTTTCCGAAAGGGACAAAATAAAACGTACATATTTTACGATCAAAGCTAATACGGACATATATTTGTCTTCGCTGGAATAATTAATCTCTGCACGAACGAAAACATAATTTGCGCACTTCTCCGCACTCCGTTGGTGGCTTCGTCCAACTACTCGTTGATTCGATTTCGAGAATTTACGATACTATATAGTAACAGTTTTGATACTTTGTGATATTCTATTGCGTCATACGCTGTCATCGATCGTACAGGATACTAAATCACAAGCTTATCGCGCTTCGCGTTTAATATTCGCTGGTAATTCGAGATATCTCGGTATTAATAGCCCGGTGTTATTTCTAATATCTCGTAGTAGCCACCTACGGATTATCGATTATCGTGACCAATACAAAAAATCGGTATCGTGGACGATCTGCGTGTCAGCGATAAACAGTAAATACGAGTCGCCTATTGAATATTCATTCGAAGCGCTCAATTATTTATTTTCCCAGACGTGTCGAGCTTTTCCACGATGCATTTTCGATCGGCAAAAATGCGCTGCAGAGGCCTGTTTCAAACTGCAGATTTATAGAAAGTCATCGAGTTGCCAGAAATTATAATTAACACCCGCGCCGTTCGTTTTAAATTGCATTCGACGTGGTACGGTGTATCAACGCGTATATTCATCGCATCGCTGCTTCGTACAACTAATGACAGTATTTATTAAGTACCTAGCAGAGAAACTGTAATAAATTTTCAATCTCTCTTAATGCAATTATACCGCAAAATTCTGCCAAAAATGTTATTAACAAGATACCAAAATATCAAAATTTATAACGTCGAGTTATAAATAATATTACAAGTGACAATAATAAGGGGAAAAGCTCGTTTACGCGTGAAATATGTATGAGAAATTTGCTTCGCGCGGTTCTACTTCAACGCTACTTATTATATTTCACTTTCCCGAATAATATTATTGTGTCGTGTCGTAAGCGATCCACAACGGTTCGAGTCGAGTTACTTAATTTCAGAATGCTACATTTTAATTTCTGCGCTGTATATTACATAGAAACTATCGATTTAATCGCATAAAATATACATACGTACGTAGTGTATGATCGTGTAGCTAAGTATTCAAATTAAATAACATAACTGAAATTTAGCGTTAGGTATTGCGCATATTATGCTATATTAGGCAGCAATTGAGAGTACGAGTATGAAACAAATTTTGGAACAATTTATACGTTCGTTATCGTTGAATATAAAACGAAACTCGTTTTGTACTTTTGCTTTCGCAGTCTGTGAACGTTTCGAATGGCTCGATACAGTCGACATTCGATTCTTAATACAACGTGTCACTTGCTATTTCGTTTCCGATATTTCCTTCGTACATTAGCTTGACAAAACCTACGCTAACGTTAGCGAAATAATATTTTTGTACCCTCGATCAACACCACGACGCGTACTGTCTGTATAAAACAGTTTTCGAAGTATCGCATGCAGATTTCGATGTTGGAAAGTAGTCAGCTACGATGATTCGAAATCCGATAATATCGAATCGATATAGCAACGTATAATTAGCGAATCGATGTGCGTCAGATATAAAGAGAATAGAGTGTTTGCGATGGAGAAGGGTTAACTCTTTAATAGTATAACCTGAGAGATACTCGAACGAGCCGTCGAATGAAAATGTAGAGGAAACGGGTGGATAAAGAGGTAATTATTTTCAAAATTCCGCGTTCGAAATTTTTGGTCGTTTTATCACAGAGTCGAAAGGTTAAACGATCGATATCGTTTCAAAGATGACGATATACTTTGTTTATAAAAAGCAGAATTACTTTTAACAGCCGATGGCATGGTTAAACGATGCAATTTAAGGGACTATCAAAAGTTCATTTGTTCTACGAGAATGAGCGGCGCTACGAGCGAAATAAGAAGTAAAACGGGCGCGTTATCCACCTGATGAATTTTTTAGTGGACCAGCTACATCGGTAGTAGCTCGGCTGAAAACGATAAAGTACATGGTATTAGACGGAAGATTCTCGCGAAACGACAGAAAAAGACAACGGCGGTGGAGAAAAAAGGCGGAACGAACGAGCGAGTGCAGAGGGGTGGAAAGATAAAAAGTGTCGGAGGATCAGGAGCAATTTCGATTGGATGCAGCGGAACGGGTATTACGCCTGCAGGCCGATTTTATGCGATGATAGAGTTCGACAGGTACGACCGTTTTGCAATATGTGCAGGCGCACGCCGCGTCGCCATCCGACGATTTTCTACGCATTCTGATTTCCATTCGTCCCAGCAAACAACACGGTTCTTTTTCGACACGCCACGCTTCCCTGTCATCGTCATTATCCCGCAGGCCCCACCGTCGTTGTTTGTACGAGCATTATAGCTCGACCACTTTGCGAGCGCGGCAAGTCTAATATTTTACCAACGAGAGTACTTCGTCGCTCCATTTGTATAGGCGCGCTAGTTTGCATCGTGCGCGTTGAGATACTTCAGGTACGCGAGCGAGCAAACGTAACGTTGCGTGAAAAAATGTTCCGGCTAAAAATTGCGCGCGTCGAAACGTCATGAATGGCAACGAACGCTATTTGCTCGGCACAACGCATCCTTTTTTTTAACCGGTATTTTTTACTTACGACTCCGTTTACGACCGGCACGACAAGCATTTACAGTTTCCTCCCGTTATTATTACGGAGATCGATGAATAACGGAAAATATTTTACGCTCCGCGTAGATATTACTCTCTTTTTTCGACCGAATAGTTTGGAGAATTTTTAATACCGGGAAAGCTTCGCGTTCACACATTTTTCATTTCGTTTTTAACGTAGAAAATGGTTCTTGCAGTAGGCTGCCTAAACGATTTCAAACCCTTTGCATTTTAACAACTTTAATAAAATCGATCATTTGTACGAATATTCTGGATTGCTTTGTGACGATGCGCAGAACGATACGGTAGAAAAGTAAACGAATGAATTAATACGTAAGACATACGCGTACCTTCTTCTCGTATCTCTATTACAAGGTTTCTTTCCGAATTTTAATCGAATATAACGACGTAAATTAGGTCTTTTCCGCTATATGAAAATTATTATATCTGAAATAGGTAAATCTATGCCGTACATGTATACGCGCACGTATCGTATACAGATAGGAGGGAGTTCCGTCTATGCCATGGAAATAGATTTCAATCCTAACTACTAATCCTATTCAAGGCGTTTCACACACGCGTGTACTTGTGTACTTACATTCGTACAAAGCCACGTTGCACAAATGCGCTATATTGTAACCAATCTGTATTAGATGCGCAAAGGATATCCAATGATAATTGCAATATGTACATACATATACTTAACAATACGTGTATCGATATTAGCACACGCCCTATCGATGCGATATCGGTGGTTCCCCATCGCCTTGTTAATGCTATCTCACGCAGCGCTATTATCATTATTTCGTACATAAAATCGGTCCACGATATGCACTGCCGGCAATGAGTGTAAGGATATAAGGATATCCTCTGATATTTAGTACAAATCGAATGCCTTTTCGCTGTTTTTATTTTCTAGTTGCTTTGCTACGTGTCTGTTGTTTCATTTCCAAATAAAGTAAAATTTGTTAGCTCTCCGATAAGTATATCGAGTGGGTGCTGCAATACTTATGATCTGCACGATACATCTTACGATACTGTAGAAACAAATAGTTTATGCAACGTCGAAGTAAATTTCTGAGTAAATTATCAACCGTAATTAAACGGCCGAATGCTTACGAACGAGGAACGAGCGAAACAGGTTAAATTAAATCGAAACGTTGACCGACTTAATTGCCAAAGCTGCGGCGATTAATTAGTTCGATAATTAATCGGATTGACCTGTTAATCGGTTAATTGGAAATAGGTGGGTAAAAAAGTTGTAGGATTAAATGGGAAATATGCAGATACATAGGAGTTAAACGACGATATTAAAAGCATCTTCCTAGATTTTAAATTTTCACGATGATCGGACGACGTGTTTGCGATTCTTCGGATTTCCATCGTTTTATCGCGTAAAATCAACAGAATTTTCGCGCTCGTCTAGTATTTTGCGTCTTTTTCAGGCAAATAAAAGTTTGATAAACTTGCATCGATGTATCGTTCCAAGACACTAGAGCATTCCGCGATAGCAATCTCCATAGTCCTTTTCGCTATGCGCTTAAATTTATCGAAATCTTTCTGTCTTTCTCTTCTATTTTCTCACTACTATACCTACATGCTTATGCGCAAACGTGCTAAACCACTGTGGACGTTATTCGTGCAGCATGCATTTGGCACGTACCATATGTCACATGAAAACCGATGGCACCACGGTTCGATCGATGGTCCTAAAAACGTCGAGTAAGCTGGATGTTATTCGATCGCCAATAATACGTATTATAGTCTGGCGTGTACAATTATCATTGTAATTGATACAATTCGCGAAATTAGCGGTATCGGATAATACAATTAAAGAAAGTATTTCAGACTGTTAGGGGAAAACTATGCGCCGTTAGCGAGACATTTTAACAGCGACGGATTCGCGAGGCTTGCGGATTAAAGGAAAATCCCTAATACCATTTTCCTCGCCATTAGGGGGTTTATCGATCCTCCGGTTCCTAATGTATTCGAACGGGAACGATGCAACTACTCAAGAGTAATGCGAACAGTTAGCTGGATTGGAATGCCTCTGCGAATCAGATAAACCGTATTTTTCCGCAGAAACGCGTCGACTAGACGCGTCCACCGTGAATTGCCCGACATATCTACTTGCTTCGAGGGAGAATAACATTTTGAACGATTAAAACAACTTGGATAATTTTCGTGTTTGCTCGTGTCCACATCGATATATTTTATATTCGCCGAGATTTCTATTATTCCGGTGTTCGCGCATCTCCGGCGCGATATTGGCGAAACGGCGCGCAACTGGACGGTCCTGGCGGTGCGGCGCGGAGGTAGGCGCGGAGGAAGGCAGGCTTGGTAGCGAGGTGAAGCGACTGGACTTTACAAACATAACCCGTCCGTATTCCGGGCAACGAAATTGTCCCGGCAAACAGAGAAACGGCTGATGAACATATATTAATTCGTCGTGCAAATAGGCGATCGCGAGGCTTAACTCGTTTCATCGACGGATCGATGATCCGAGGGGAGAATAAATTTTGACGCGTCTTCCGTCCTGGCGAGTGTTTGCGTAAATCACGCGCGCTCGTCGATGCGAGACACGTGTAAATATGTACGGAATCACGGATATGGAAGCTCGTGTATCGCGAACGCGTTCGTGTTTGTCCGTATATAAATTTCCCATGTAAACCAGCCCGATGGTGGCCGATGGCCGACGTTCGTCGATTGGATTGCAAATCACCTGCATACTTGCCGGTCGACGTATTAATCGCCACGCATCCTCTTACACGCGCAACCGCTGCATTCAGCGTCAAGTGGACAGAGCGGAGCAAGCTTCGTCACGTTCGTTCCCCATCGATCACCGTATATTTCATAAAATCCGCCTGTCCTTCCATTCATATCGGCACAATTTCAACTTTCTTTTTTCGTTGTTCGGTTTTGCACGCCGTTTTCTTCGGTCTTCGGCCGACCAATGGCGAAAACGAAAGTTTCCACCAAGCTACGCGCATTCTATCGCGTTATTTACGGCGCGAGTACATCGCGCGATGAAATTCGTTGAAGAACGACGAGATAAAGAACGACGATGCGCTGTCAAATTAATTCTCCCCATTCCGCGTCCGACGGCGTAAGACAATAGCGAAATAACGCTCGCCGGTAAAATCGGTACATCGTTGCAAAATATTTGTCTTCTTTGTACGAATTATTTATGTTTTTCGGCTTCTCTACCGGCTGTCCGGCTGTTAAATCGTAACAATGCTTGTCGATGGTGTTCGTATAAATCTCAAAAAGCACGAGTCAAAGTTGGAATTTCAAAGAAACTACTTTTTGATGCTACGGATGTAATTTATTTTCGGTAGAACGTTTTCGGTGGAAAAATGACTTTTAGGACGAAACGAAAGGTAACGAAAAATTATCATTTTTTGGAATTTGCGGGCTCAACTGTAAAAACTCGCGATATTCGTATTCCGAATCCAATTTTCGATGGATGAAAATGGTAGTGTATGGCGATAGAATAGTTGGTCTGAAAATTGACTGTCTGGAAGTGTGTTACGTAACGAAACGCACAAGCTGATTCTATCGGATACAACGTTTGGTAGATGGAGATTAACTATTACGTTTTGCCGGTTAAGTAATTTCTAAACGAAACGTACGTACTAAAGGAAACGGATAATTGGCGTAACCTTGCCTCTATCTATCTGCATTGGGAAAACTCGAACGCTTCGATAACTACTTAACGGTATCTTGGTCGTCGATACTTGCTTGCCGCATCTGGTGACCGCTGTGAGCAGCTGTTCAATATTTGCAGTCTACGTATTTTTACACATAGCTATTTCTTTATATAGACTAGTGGCTGCGCGATGTAACGATACTTTGAATAGCTTATCTGCCATGTGGTACTTTCAAAGGTGGAAATACGAATACGATATCAACGCAAATTGGGTAACGTAGGTCAAATAACGATATAAAACGAGCAAAGCAGAAGTAAGTGACTTACAAGATGTTTTACGTTTTACGAGTCAAGCACCTTTCGATCGATATGCTTATGCTTTTAAATAATTAATTATGATTAACGTACGATTTAAGTGGTTTACGTTTTGAAATTGTATCAAATTGAATCTAACTTTCGACAAGTTCCATCGAATACTGTCGATGAGCTGTATTATCGATAAATTATTTCACTGCAAGAATAAACGAACGCTATCGGTACCCGTAATTTCTTCTCCTATATTCGTGTATTGTTCACAGTCAATTACCGGAAATCAGTTATTTCGTGTCATTCATTCTGAATACTTTGAATTTTTATTATTCTTTTAACACTTATGTTTTAAAAAACATAAGCTATAATTACGATTAAATTAAAGTATTCGAGTTAAAATTTTATACGTAATTTGACGTAAATTGAACGAGACATTGACGTAATAAACAATAGTAATATGGCAACCTACCATTAACACAGACTCTATGAAATTTTATCTTCCCCGACGAAGATTCCACTTTTACGCTGGAATTGTCAGAGAATATTTGTACTTAATTGTACGTAGTACGTTTAATGGGATGGCATTTTACGACAGACAATTAATTAGAAATCTGGTATTGTTACACGAATTATTCCCAATGCAGTAAACGTGACAATATCGTAGATTAAATCCGATATAATTGTGATTGAATAACGATAATAAATAACTACATTAACATGATTGAACTCGATAGGATTAAACTGTTTATCCTAAGCAGTTGTTTGATAATCGAAACGAATTATCGGAAGCGAGAAAAATGACGCGTTCTTTGCTTCATTTTCAGCCAATTACTAGCTAGCATGCACGCGTACATCCGTATAAATAGGTACTTCGATATTTTCGTTTATTATACTACATACAATGTAGAATAATACCGAAACAACGTGCCGGTGTACAATATACCAAGTAACGATAACGATCAAATTTGATGGAAGAAGCAAGTCGGCGAGATATCGGTTATGATTCCTAGTCGACGGCAGAGCTCGGGGTAAACTGCAAATCTTTACCTCCGCGTTCCTCGTAGCTTATTTAAGACGACAACGTGTCCCGTGTGTACGCGTATCAATCGAGCGGGTCCACCGAGCCAGCGGCTGCATCATGTATTTGCACTTGTGTCTACGTATGCCCTGTATTTATGCACATATCGACGGAATATGTGAATCTACAGGTACAAACGCGAATTCGCACGCATCCAACCGTGCGTGTGCACAAACACGAGACACGGCAGATCGCTCAGCCATAAACCATGGCGGTTTACGTTATCGTCTGGCCGGATCTACCCGTCGGCAAACTGCTGCAATTTGGCTAACGTTCCTTGCAGCCCTGTGTACTCGTGGAAATTGATAGGGCCGAAACGTCGCGCTTCTATCCGCCTCCCCGCACCGACTCATCCACCCACCGGCAACGCTTTTTACCAATATTTTTCTAACACACCGAATGATTAATCATCCCTGCAACGCATCTACGTTGTCGATTGAGAATCGAATTCCTAAGTCTCTCTCGTTCAAGAACGATAGGTACGGACAACCTGATGTTCAGCCCTTCTCTCTCAAACTCCATCGATCGACATCTATCTCGATCACGGCCAACGAAATGGACATTGGAAGGCAGCGCGGAGGCGACGCAAAAAGGTAATTGCTCCTGCAATCGAGTACATCGTCTATCGTTGGCCACTTCTGCGTGAAAACCGTGCGACGATATAAGGCACAAATGCGATATAGAAATATTATTAGTTTATTCCTAGCCGATTCTCAACTGTTACGGTAAATACGGGACAAACGTCAGTCAAACGTCGATTATATTCTCCTTACACCTTATACGCAACTATCGATCTGAGCATTCTCTCAAATACTTGTACTCAAAATACTAGATGAAGCAGCTTTACCCCTTTAATGATGTAACAGAACATAAATACGTTTAACACGAAGAAATCAAATATCGGAAAATAAAACGAGTATAAAAGCTGTATTAATTTCCATCGTGTTTCGCGATTGATTCTTTAATCCCTTGGCATCGAGCTGCATATTTCATATGGACTTTGCGTTTCTCGCATATCCGGCGTTAATAAAAAATGTGGATTTATACCGTCCATTCTTTTTTATACTAATTTTGTGTCGATTTTTATTCAAGTTTTCATCGAATTTCCTTTCGATCATAAATACGTAGAAGAAAAGGCTTCCGTTCAATTTTTCGTTTGATCTTAGTCACAGTTTCCACGCGGCACAAAGACGTCGTAAGTTGTTGAAATCTTCCGATACCAAAAGTGACATTAATGGCAGTGTAGGTTGCGTAAATGATTCACAACTGTATAGACAATCGGAAAGGTAAAAGTTCGATCTTTGAGGAAAAAGTTCTTTGTGTTTTACGTTTACTTTGATTAAATGGACGTTACAATTGTACAGCGATGTTAACTTATTCAGGAGTGACTTAATATTTCTTGACCACTACTGTAAAAATCAGTCCCTTGTATAGAAAGCGACATCATATAGGTGGCTTTCCATTTACTGTTCCGTCTACTGTGTTAAACTTGCAGAGTTTGAAATAGCAGCGAAACTACGCGTACATTGTACAGAAAGTTGATCAATTCGTTATAAAATTGACACGGTACGCGTCATATAGTTAATAATATCCGATAGTACGAAAATAAAAACGTTAAAACGATCGAGCAATTCGAATTTACAAGATGTTGCAAAACTTTATTCTACTAATTGTCAGACGGCGGCATGTTTATTTCTCTTACTCTCGATATAAAATAATATCATATACCATGGAAGGAACAAAGGGTGTAACATTTTATTTTAATAACTACGTTCCTTGAAACATTCTAACGAAATCCATTTCTCGGTTACCTCGCTAAATAATTGGTCGACCGTCCTACGTTGCTACACGCATTCCGAACGTGTGACATAAATAGAAAATCGTACGAAAGGAACAAAACGAAATAGTGCGTATTCAAACTTATTTTTCGAAACAATATGTACTTCCTTCTGCTTCTCTTGCTTCCTCTTCCCCTCCTTCTCCCGTTTGCTTTTAGCAATCGATAATTATACACGCACGATAAATTTACTGTTATCGGTACAAAAATCTGTGTCAATCGGTTGTTGATACTTTTAAAATACCAATTTATACGTTATATTTGAAATAATGCAATAAGAAAATTAAATTCCTCGATTTCCATAAAAAAATTAGACTTAAAATTAGAAAATAACTTTGGAAAAGCGTTTGCGCGAACAATTCGCGTATAGGAGTTTGCGGAACATTTTCAGAGAGTAAGAACTGTCGCGCGATTTTCCATCAAACGCGTTCTTCTGGAATAAGTGATTTCCCCTTGTCGTTTCCACTGACAGAGGTCGTAGCGAAATATCAACGGGAGTTGTTTTACGAGCTTGCCCCGACAGTCAACGAGAATGAACACGTTGCCGACTGTTTGTCGGTCGGTTTGTTTCGCGGTCCAGACGAAGCAAACACACTGAAACCGATTGCGCTGCACGCACCGTCGTGTCTGCGAGCAAATTAAAAATCAATTCCAGGACCCGGTAATTTGAAAGTGTTCGACCGGCTGTTTCTCCGGACGCGTAGCGAGCTTTAGTCAGCGAATAATTTGCCAAAAGGTTGAATGCCGCGCGCAAGTCGACCGTCACACAGGTTGTACCGTCTGGGAAAATATTTCTGCCCGGTATAAACCGGCATATACCTTCGCGGCGGCTTAATCCACGTCGGTGATTTAATTAAAAATTGTTTGACCACGAATTTTAAACGCGACCATAAAATTTCGCTATTGCGTCCTCTCTACGCGTAATATTTTTTATTCGCGGTTGGCTTATCTTCACGCTGGACGTTCAACCGCGTGCGCCATCCGGATATACCATACACGTAACAATGCCTTTTGTCGAGTTTCGATTGATCGCTAAAAAATATTTATTCGATCGGTAACCGATGAAATGCGTTCAAAGTGTTTAACACTTCGATATGTAATATGTATATAGAAATTACGAATATAAAAGGTATTTCAAGATTATTGTGCATATTGTCAAATATTTGATCGATACACGATGCGACTGTGTTTTTTTTTTTTTTGCAATAATATTTGTTAAATGCACGAATAAACGTACGTGTGACCATACATGCGAACGTACGTACGTTCGAACGAGAATCAAAAATTTGGAAAGGAAATTCTTCCGATAGAAGAGTTATTACTCGTTTTTGTGAATAATTAAACAGTAATCGTGCGATCGTGTTAATTTTACTCGCGCATATTCGTTTAGAAAATAATTCAAACAGATATTTATAACAATGTTGTATCAATTTGTGTTGTATACGCTATATCACGTTGATAAAAAATATTTCTCTTGACAAATATTACGAATATTAGAATAGCGTAATTTCTTTTACAAATACTACCGACCAGGAATACCGATTACTTATTAGTTTATTAATTTTATTTCTAAAATTGCTGCCAAAATATCTATCTAATCTATCTATCTAATTTAGGAAGAGCAGGCAGCTAGTTTTTCCTTAAAATACGTATTTTTACGCCGATTATGGAAAAGATTTTATGACACGATCTACGTATGTATGTAAATGCAATTTCAGTTTGTAAAGGCATATTATTATTCATCGAAAATGAAACGTAGTTACCGGACAACGATATGATATATCCAATCGATCGATATTATAAAAAACACGTAAAAGTTTAACGTTAAGAAGCGCGTTGTAAAATATGTGCGAAGTAATTTACTACTAACGTATTTACAATGACTAGTTATTGCCACAAGTTAAATACAAGAAAGCAGCGTAAAACTCTAATCGGCTTTGAAAATGCTATTCAGACGTTTCTACAGCAATTATTACAAAGTATTTCATTTGCTACGTTTTATTACTTTATCATATTATTTGGGAAGCCACACGTTTAAGGGTTAGCCGTTTGTTTCAAGTAGCGATAAATGCAAATTTCATTCCCATCGGCAAAAAATAATGGAGGCATTTCCAATGAATCGGAAAAATACCCTGCCTATATATATGTGTGTGTGATAACACGGTACCACATGCAGCGATAGTAATGCAAAAAAGATATTGGAATCGCAGGGGAACATAATTTCCCGTCCGCCGTATTCGCTGGGTTTGGCACTGATAGATTTCAACTTCATTCATTACAATGTAGTTTAGATGAGAAAAGTTTGAATAATTTTCGAATCGTGGAAGCGGCAGTGCGTTCTTTTTTGCGACAACGCCAGAAACTTCTTGTCGAGAAAACGTTAGGCATCTTGTTAATAAACGAGAAATTGTTATAAATTGCAAATACATAGATGGAAGCGCGTATAATTTCAAACGCGTAAAACGCGTAAAACATGCGTAATTTGAAAGGCTATTACGAAGGCTATTACGAAGCTTCGGTTCGACCATGAACAAAATCTGTATATTAAATCTGTGTGTTAAAAGTTGCAAAATATTTAAAAATTGTTTCGCTGCTTCCGCGATATTACAATTTTACCTGAAAATATTTGAAGAGCATAATATAATAATATACGTTCGATAGGTTGCTCGTGTTCGTATAGAAAAGAACGTAGAATCTGCCCGTTCGTAAGCAGCAAAGATCTCCTTTCATCGCCGTACGTTCAGTGTCGTTCACCTTAAAATAGTTGTGAAATACTCGCAAGGTATCTGTTTAACACGGAACGTTCGGCGGGTAACTTTCAATTCGGCGGCGTTTCCACGCTTGTGCCCGTTTCACGGTTGAAAACTTACTTTTTCGAATCTCTAACTAGATTGGCTGAAACGCAGAGTAGCTTGGCGATAGTCCTTGTGCTGCATCTGTACAACCACAGTACGCTGCAAGTCCTGCATCGAACGGCAGGCATACCCTGTATAAATGTTTGAAACTTTCTCAGGAATACGTGCCGAGTCCGCACGATGAGAGGCGTCAGCCAATGATGTACTTGTATTTCCGTGCTCGAGCAGGGCTGTCTGCTTCAGGCTAGAGCGAATCTTCTGTCTGCGTACGTCCGTCTCTCTTGCACTTGCGCTTTGTTCGTCGATGCTACTGCCTCGCCCTCTCTCCAGTTACCTTTCGCTCTCTGTCACCGTGCAGCATTCTTGCCCCTCTTGCCTTCCACCACCTCCTTTTTTCGGTGCTTTCGAGCAATGCTCCGCCAGCGAAACGAAGTTTTCCGGGGGAACTAAAGTCATTTCGCTCGTGCAATCTAAGTTAAGTGACTTTCGAGAGCTCGGACGACTAAACGCGCCTCCGGTGGTGGGTCGCAACTCGCACGACGCGATCAACCCTTTCTCTTTCTTCTCTCGGCAGCTTGCGCGTTTACGGAGGTCAAGTGGAAGAGGGGACGAGGGCCGGAAGGATCCAAGATCTGACGAGGATTACGTCGTCCGTTAGGTTGCACGGGTGCTTAGCTGGCTGAGAAATCGACTCTAAAGCCACCATTCTTTCCGTCGACGTAGCGGCACCATGGTTACACGTCGTTTCGTTCGGCGATGTTTCGAGATCCTTGCACCATGGCTAACCAGCCGACGAAGACTAACGGTTTAAAGTTGCATCGTCCCGTATCAGACATTTTTCAAGGTGACAGCCCACGGTTTTATGCTCCGCAGCAGCCGTGGTGCGGGCGTACTTTTGTCGAGCCGACGACTGATAAGTTTGAGCCAAGTATTTGCGACACCTGAATACCTTGGTCGACGACAACCTAGCTCCGAAGAACTCGAGACGTTCGACGTCGTAGATTCGAGTAAGAGGTGACTTTCTTTTTTCTTTTTTTTCTTTTTTTTTTTTTTTTTTTTTTTGTTTCAAGGGAAATTGTTTCGAGGAGACGAAGACTTGGCGAGGATCGACAAATTTTATAACTACGAAGGACGAAGCAACAGCTTCTCTCTTGCCTCGGCGATTTTCGTGATTTTCAACAACGTAATACCGCCGACTTTATGCAAAACCACTATCCTCCACTTTTCTTATTCCTAAGAACCCGAAGAACTTATTATTTCAATTAATTCTCTAAAAACGACAGCGTTTCCACACTTGGGAGCAATCTTCTATAATTTACCTGATACGAGATAGCAAATTTATTTGGAAAACACGAGCGTATTATTTACCGCGTTAGAATAAGTTTTAAAACAAATTCTAACTTGCTTTAGAGCGAGCATCTGATTTCTTTTCGTTTTATTCGGGTTGTAAATCTGAGATCTATTTCAGAGGAACGTAACGAATGCAAACGTACCGTGTCTAAAGACGGTAAACGCGTTAAGGGATCTAATCGTATTATCGCAATCACGTGTGACTAAGCGATATCAATCAGGGACGCTGAAATTCGTAGCACTCGTTTCGATCTACATCCAACTGCCTCTATTAACCCTTGGATAACGACATATCGCTGTTAACGCAAAACCGTGGAAAAGCACACACATATCCGACCGTAAGACCATTGACACGAGAAATGAGCGATGGAGCCATTTTGAGCGACGCGACGCGACGCGACACTGGCATTGGCTCGATTTTCGAAGAGTCACGAGCGGCTGCTCGCTCGTAAATACAGCTATTTCACTTTTTCCTCTTTTCCGCTAGCAGAAAACTGACGCGTCCAAACTGTGTGTACATAGGCTCGCTACGTTCGGCCGGATAGAGGCGCATGAATCATGGAACCGTAAAGTGATATCGAATGGAATAGAGACTAAGTACGTACGGGACGATACACGGGTCTCTGCCGTGTGTGCGTAGCTGACCATCAAAAACGAACGCCTCCTACCGCAGATCCTACCGTGTATTCCACGCAGCTCAGCGACTCGTAGTGTGATTTAGCTCCACTTCGAAGAAAGCGTGGGAAACGCGGTTTGCAATGGTCTTAAATCGAAGGAAAATGGCCGGAACGTATGTTCTACGACCGGCGTCGTAAATCAAACTGCCGCGGAAAAATGAGGAAACGATAAATTCTCCAATTCAAATGCAATTTAACGCTCGAAATTTAAAGAACGTCACGATGAAACGTTACGTAACGATGCTTTGTTACGAACAAAGTTAAGTTTCGGAAAATCTCGTTCTCATTGTTAGGTCTCGTTTCGCGATAAATTTTTGTTTCGATATAAATAGGATCGTGAAACAACTTTGACGAATTACTTTATCGCCTTTCCTCGGGATCACGAGGTTCCGAGGTTCTCTCGCTTTGTAAAAATATAGTTTGTTTTAAATAGAAATTAAAGCATCCGATCAAGGTAAGAAATAACTCGATCGATATATATTTTTTTTTTTTTTATAAAAAGACACGATTATACGATAAAACCCTGCAAGGTGAACCCAAGTCCATAATTTCAATTTATCCTTTCGCACAGGATTATTTCACTCCTGATTATAACGCAATTTTCATTACACTTGCTCCGACAAACGAGTTTATGACATTTTCCCCGACGCTGCTTGGCATTCGGAGACGGATTCGATGCGATTAAGGCAATGTTAAATTCGCGCACTGTTAAATTCGCCATCGTTCATCAAGGTTATTGTTAATTCGATAATCGCGCGCGGTCGTGACTCGTTACCGAGCGGTCGTGCAACGATTCTAATTAAAAGTTCACGATACACATCCATCGCGAATGTAGTTTTTCGCGCTGTCTCTCTATAGATTTTGCTGAAGCAGCATCGATGGCAAGTTAATTGGGAGTTCGCGGTTCTTTTGACCATATCGCCGCTACGTCGATAGAATGCTTGCATTTAATTTGTCACGCTCATCTCCCCGTTCATTCCGCTCTTTCTTTCGCTTTCGACGATGACAAAACGTTACAATTGTAACGAGATCCGTTAACAGCCGCCGCGAACGCAAGGTTTCTTCAAACTACCGTCCAGCCCTCTTGTATTTTTAAATTCGTCCCATGACGAGCAGAGACACTGTTTCACTTTCGTCTTAATTGAAAGTTCTAATTAGAGGGGATCGGACATTTGTAGAAAATAACTTTTCCAGAGGACTTTCCATCTTCCGCTTACAGCATAAGATATTTCTATGTACACGTTTCTTTGTTCGTATCTTACGTAACTCCTGCACAAAATTGCACAGAATGCACGTAATACGAAGAAACAGATATATATATATATATGGAATAGTGCTTTCTATAATAATAATTGGTAGGTAAAACGATATTTTACCGAAGCTCCGCTTTTCAAATTATATTTTCAAAACTATCTGTTTGGATCAAAATACGCAGTTTGAACGTATACCACTGAAATATATCGTTGCTGGGTTTTGAGCTAACGTAACGATGAGATAATTCAAAATTATAACGAACGTAGTTGCGACATATAGTTTACATCTCAAGCTTTAAGAACAACGTTATGACATATTCGTTTAAACGCGGTTAAAATTTATTCAAAAATCTTTTCCCAATTTCCGTTTGTTTCTTGTAAATGTCGTGCAATTTTATGCAGGAAGTGCAAAAATGTCGCAAGCGCGTACACTATACTTTTACGAGAAATTTAAACAGAAGGCAGCGTTATCGTCCTCTGCTTCTTTCCCGTTTCAAAGCTGCCGATTTTTCAACGAGCTGTGTAAATTAAAAATAGGCGACCACTTACCCAACAGTTTCATAACCTGAGACTGGCTGATAAAAATGTTCAAGTATCCATCGGTGCAGCCAACGAGAACCAAAAGAACGAGAAACTTGCATCGCAACAGATCACACGATCCATCGGCCCACCGCATTGTCTCACATAATAACATCGCGCACCGACGCAATCATACGCGCAAAACGTGCCACTTTGATTCCGTTTCTTATTTCCGTTTCACGTTATACACGTGACAGCAAGCGTGGAAAAGTTCTGTTGACTTTCTTCGCAAACGACGACAAATATCATCCATATTTTCTCTACGCACAAAATCATCGTTCAATATAACATTTCCACGTGTTTGATCGTCGTGTTTTGACTCGAAAGTTTCTCAAACTCTTTTACGAACAACTGTTTTATTTTGAAAATTGCATTTTTCCTAAGCTGCTAAACTTTACATCTTGTCAGCCATTGAATGCGTTGTATAGCGGGAAGATGTTACGATCGATTATTACGGATCATCCATGGTCGAATGAATATCGAAGAGAGCGACGGTCACATGGTTACGTGATCAACGAGACATGAAAGAGAAGGATCGAAGCGCAGGAGAAACGATCACGGCGTCGTCGGCGTCGGAGCGCAACTGACGGACGTCGCTCGGTAAATTGAAGGCGCCGCGAGACTCGCGCCTGCGCCCGCTTAGGGGTGCGACGCCGAATACGCAAACGGCCAACGACGAATCGTTGGCTAAAACACGACGCGCGTACGCCCTGTAAATCGCGGTAAGCGTAAATCACACGTTTGGATGGTCAACCGCCCGTGATCCGCTATCAGAATCGCCAAAGTATCAAAATAGGGGAAGGTACAATTGCCTGCGTTTTAATTGTGTTTTTGATATATGCTGCAGGGGAGACACAAAGAACGGTTATCTGGCTAAAACTAAGGTCTCCTCTACTATTCTTTTCAAGATCGTTGAAAAGAAATTTTTCAACGGAAAACACATCAATGGAATAACTGTCGATAAAGTACGCATACAGCGGTACCATAAACATATACACACGTACATTTGTTAACTCTCGCATGAATAATTTTACATTACAGTATTGCCATACGAAAAGAATGTTTTTACACTCGACGAGCTTGAAATGACTTGGGGCGAAAATTTCGCGAGTAAATGACGGAGGTAGTAGAAGCTGACGGAAAACGAATCGCGAGAACGAAATAAACATCGTAATCGGATCATCTAGGTACGACGTAAGATTTTTGGATCGAACCCAAAAATGTTATTGCGAGACGCGTTTTGTTCTCAATTAGGTACATCCGTAACTACGTATCTTCCGGGAAATGGACATTTTCTCGCAACGCTTTCGTCGAATCTTCGATTTTCTATCGACGTTTCGATGGAAAACGCATAGCAGTTTGAAAATGGTAGAATGGTAGAATTTAATTAAAGATCTTTTCTCTCTCTATAGCCATTAAATCCCCTTCTCCCTCGACCTTCCCTCCGTCCTTCGCTGTTTCCCATTTCTGTCTGCCTCTCTTCCATCCTATGCCTTTATCCGACCGTCTCTCTCTCTCTCTCTCTGTCCTTCCCTCTCTTTCTCTATCGCCCTTTCTCTGCCTGTTTCTCTCTCGCTGTACGACTGCACGGGCACCATGCACAGTTTGCAACTAGGATTCACGATTTGATCTTCGTCAGTTTAACTTTCATGGTGTAGCAACGTTCCCTGCCGACGAAACGGGACTTTAATTATACCACGGGGTTAATTAATTCCGTCAAATCCTGCGAAGCGCATCTCAGTATCCTCTTTGCTTTTTCCCCCTTTTCTGTTCATTCTGCCGAGCTTCGAACCTGAAATTTATCCTCTAGCACGATATAACCGCGGGAAATATCGTGATTTTTCATCTATCGCTACCCGATAAACTTCTTCCTCGTTGTTCTACGGATTATGGCAGCAACGACTGGTAGAAATTTCTTTGCTTGCCGTGTACTTGATCCATATATTAAGCTGCGGGCTTTATCGACTAATTTCGAATGAATTTTTACACTTTTCTTCTATGTATGCGCAATGATTCTAACCCCTTTGCATTATGAATGTAATTATTAAAAAGATGAACATAGAACAGAAACGACTGTAACTAAACGACCGACAACCTGAAATTACCAACACTCTGATCTTACGTGATCACAAGAATATATAATACGAAAAGTGGTAATTTTCAAACGTAATTACATATAAGAGAACAAGATTACGTGTTCGATTAAAGATGTGTTGTAGCAATTACCAAGTATGTAGTAATTTAAGTAAATAATTTATGTTAATTTCATCGACTTTTATCGTTATTACGATAACAATTCACGCGAAGGAATAAATACTCGATATACGACATTTTATAGCGATATATGAAATATTCGGTAATTTTCCATTCTAATTCACATAAGATAATTAATTAATGCTCGTTTTGCAAAGTGTCTCTTCGCACGGACGATTGCGAATATTCGATTGCTTACGAATTCATGTGTCTTCTTATTTATTCGAACTGAAGAGAACACGCGTGCAGCGAGACGGAAGTTTAATTATACGGGCGGAATTAATTAACTCCGTGAAATCACATCCACAGGTTGATCAGCGTCGATCGGCAACTAATTAATCGTCGATCTATTTTTTCCTTAACGGGTTCTATGGCTTCGCTTCGGTTTCGATTCGCGCGTCAAATTGTCGTATCTATCGTTGCTACGAACAGAAGCTATTTTCTTTACACACCCAATTTTTACTTAGAAATTCCTTCAAAATATAACATTTCACGCTGTGTATCAGCTGAATGCGTCATACGTTATTTTGAAATTAACACCAACTATTAATACCAAATTATCGTACGACGTGTTTGTACGCTACTAGTTTTCCATGTTTTTCTTATAAGGAAGATTCGTAAAACGTATAGGAAAAGGAGTTTTGCTATTTTTCAGCACGCAATACCATGACCGGAATAGATTTTTCGAGTCATCCATCTACGATGTAATGACGAGATTATGAATATTTTTAAATCGATAACTATAATTCCTGCCACATTATACGAAAGCGATTGTTGCACCGAGTTCAGCAAACGGCGTACAATAATATTCAAATATTGAGATACGAGTTTTCACCAGCTCGATTTTAGCACCTTTTAGCGCATATGAAAGGGATGTACAGTAATTTAATACTTACTACTTTCGGAGTTATAATTTATAATCATATCGAAGAGTACAAAGGATGTAACGTATTAACTATTATCGTCTCGTCGTGACTCGAAGATTATGACGAGTTAAATAAATCTACTCAGGTCACTATACAGGGTGCGGCAGTACAACCTCCCAGATTTCGTTTATCTACTGTTTTCAAGTCGCAGTGGGGTTTTTTCGATAACATATGACTCACGATTTTTAGCCTCTACTTTATCTGGATGGGTACGTACCGTGCATCCGTTATTGAAGCGTTTATAAAAAAAGCAACGACACTGCGATCGCCACACGGAGAGCTTTTCGTATTCACTTCGTGATCGGCTGTTGTTATGGATCGAAATGCTGATGTTATGAATCGAAAAACCATACTGCTATAGTTTGAAAATTTCAGGGCCACGGGTTTCAGCGTTGAAAAGAAAAACACGTGGAAGGACTCGAAGCACTCGAACACCGCGACGATACTACCGGAAATAACTCGTCTGGCGAGGAAAAACTACAGTGAAACTACATGGAAACAAACGTAAATCTTACGTTCAAAATCGTATCCTATGTACATACGTATATACTTTATCGCGAATTTTCGTTTCAACCATTAATCCATTTTAACGTTTTCAACATAATTTCGTTATTCTAGGCAAGAATACTCGAAATCCACTGTTTCTTTCAGTTTTTCCTTACACTTTCCGATTTAACACAGAAGACCCAAGCTTTGCGTCGTGTGGATGTCTGTCGTGTGCATTATTTCATAAGAATTCTATACATATTCGTTCCAGGATGCAAGTGCATTTTTTTAACGCGTCGAAACTAAGACGCTTGCAACGATTCGATTTATATCAACCGTTGAATATTTCAATTTGTATGCGTGTGTGTACGTTATATCCCATTTTTGCATTTTCGTGTCAGCCCATCCAAAGATCAGGCCGTAAAATGCAGGAGGTTCGTAAGTCGCATGCATACTTCGCATAGTATTATAGGAGATAGTTTTGTATCGAACGAGGGCTCTGTATCTGATACCAATTTTTATATTTACACTGTACTTTACGCGTAGTCTGTTTGTAAAAGCAACAACTGTATAGATTATACCATAAGTAAAACTATATTCGTAAAATTTTTCATAGATATATTACATTTTTTTAAAGAATCAATATATGCAATCGCTTTCAATGAAATTTCCTTAAAGAGATAGAAATCTTTAACTTTAGACATTTTTTTCTATATTATAATATTCTATTATTCGTTATTGTCGTTATTTCTTTCTTGAACCGAAGAAGCGGCTCTTTCCGCCATAAGAAGAAGTGCTTTCCTTTAGAAACCATCCACTTTATTCGTTGTAGACGTTCCTTAATTTCCGCATTTCAGGCTGCTAAGTATTTATTGTAAACTGTAACGATTGCTTTTCTTTTCTTCTAGGTCAATTTAGAAAGAGCTGTTTTATACTGCAGCGTAAATACTTTACTCTTGTAGAATCCAATCGTCCCGTGAGAAACTTTCATTCTTCGGTAATAGTTAACATTTATTTAAGCTTCGACTATCACCGGATTGTAGATGATCACAAAGGCTTCAGTTGGAACGTTTATCTTTATTTCGTATACCATACTCAAACGATAAAAGCCATACATGAATACGGACAGAATACAAAGCGAAATTAAATATCCTACAATTAAGTAATCTAACCTATTACGGATACGTTATGATCCGACCATACTTAACGATGAATCGCGACTATTGTTCCGCTAAATTTTATTTTAAGAGATACAAATTACGTATCAATCAAATTTATCTGATCATACACCAATCGAAACCCGACGATCAGTCGGACATGGCACGCGTTTGCATCGATAAAAGTTGAAAAATTTTTACGTTTCAAAATAATAGCAACAATAGTTGGAAGCCTAAAATTGATACGCGCGTGTAGTATGAATATTTCTGTGGCTGGCGGAACGTCAATGAACGGTGAATCGAGCGAACAGCCTCGTTGGTAACCTTTGACGATAAAACGATTGTTCAAACGAACACCTGTAAAAGCCTACACGCTCCACGAATACATGACCGTATAAATTGAGCTGCGAAGTCATCGTCCACACACAGCGGAGCTGCTCCACTGTATATATAAAATCGAGCAGTAGATGTAGCCGAATCCATTAAATATTTGAACGGACGAAACAGGCGAGGGAAAGTAGACTCCCGGAGCAAGTCTCCCTTCGGCTCTTAGCCACCATACAGTATCCGACTCCCTGTATTAATATTTACATTTACATTTCTTCGTCGTCGTTCCTCTTATTTCAACTTGATATCGTGCTACAGCTTTTAGGACACCGACTTGAACTATCGCTTCTTCTGCTCGCTCTCTTTTGACGTATTATGATGGCAAATATCTTTTGCCGAGCACACGCTTGCCGGCCGGTCCTATCTAAATCATGTAGCAGACAGTAGCTTTAGTTTTAATCTTGAATCCGCGTTTGTACAGCGTATTTCGTTTTAAAGGTGAGTTTTACGCGAAAAAAAGAAGGAAAAAAAGAAAGAAAAAGAAGAAGAAAGAAGAAAAAAAGCAGCACCATGAAATAGTTTAAAATATACGCTCAGGGCATATGTTTTGCGAGAGATATCGCTTTATTGCGAGTGGAGTAGAATTATGTTTTTTCCATTTCCAGACATTCTGTAAATATAGGACGAAATATGACCCGTTTTTGTTAATACGCTTCGATGAAAGTTTGTTATTATTCACACGTTGGGTCTCATGAGAATTATATATATATTTTGCCTCGAAAGTCGCAACAGATTAAAATATACTACATCGTGATATTTAATCTCTTGCCAAATGCCATACGGTATTAGCGAACATTTTTCTGACAATGTTATCCAAATCATTCTTATTGTTGCACGTTTCTTCGTCCGTGAAATTTCTAAAATATTTCAATGACTCTGAAATGTTTAGTCAACGTGTTAATTTCAAGCGTTATTTTAGTTTTTCATTCATTACGATACGTTAATTTTTGTCAAAGTTATAAAATCGAAAATCTTTTATATAATGTACTATTACAAACTGACGAAAAAGTTCATGTATTCCGCAAGGCGCAACAAACAAGATGCACAAAAAACGATAGAATTTTCCAACAGAGTTTAATAATTAGTCGTTTATTAAGTCTAATAAGCGAGTCAACACAATGTATCAAATTATTTATCGCTACGTGTAGTTTGTTCATTTAGTAACCAACGACAAGAAGTAAGCAAAGGCAACCGAATATTGTCAAGACTATTCTAACGATAAACGTTGAATATTCTGCGTATTTTGCGTATTTTGCCATGCAACTGGGCGGATATTTTTAACGACAGTTGTAAATGGATAAAAATATCAGAGAGCAAGAATGAACTTAATGTCCTATATCTCCATACTACATTTGTTTTTGCTTTCTTCGTGCATTCGTGTTCCTGCGAAGCATGCGGGACGTTTGTGGATAACCGGAGGAACTGATTTATGCAAGAAGCGTTATATAAGAATGTATCTATAAAAATACACGATATAGAAATATAGAACACGCATCGCTGAAATTTCCTTTTTATCCCTAAGGACTTTAAAGATATAGCTCCGCCTAAGTGCCTATATTCAACGCTTGAATCAAGTTGAATCGCTTCAAAAACACTAGCAAAAAGGTATTGCCGCTAATTACAAGTAAAACATAAAAAATGAACAGAATAAATCGAAAACGCCGTTAGCTGGAGTTGTTAAACGAGCCGTGAACGTTTTCTGTGAACGTGTTAAAAAGTAACATGCGCTCGTCCGCTTTAACGCGCGAGAACGAAATTCTCGAGAGACGCTGAATAAGCGGCAGAAATGTTGGATGTAGCTTCAGCAAAATATTAGCATCGAGTGTAATTAATTAACCAGCGTATCAGAAGCAGAAGGAAACTGCACGGTGGTGTAAATTTTTAATATCGGAAGCAGAACGAGGGACCGGAAGTGAGAGTGGCGCGCATTAGAATGCCCTGGAGACGAGGAAGGTTGTCTCAGGATCCTGCGGGAAACGGTAACGATCCGACACGTTGGTAATGAAAAGCCCGAATACAATTAGCGGTGAATTTATTTAATTAACGATCACCAGGACAGTCGGTGAAACTGGCGCGGCAGACAGGACGAATGAACAAATATCTATATCGAAGAGGCAGCCGACACGAGACTAACGAGGTCCTCGAGACGGTTCCCTCCAATCAGCCAGATCATTAACTCTGATAATTAATAATGATTGGAAATCGATCGTTGGAGCTCGTTGCCGATTGTTTCAGCACCATCGCGGACGGTTGTACTTTTAGAAGTTTCATCAGCGACCAAAGCAATTCGTGTCGACGTAGCGATTGCATAGAGTGCGGGAAGAAAGTGACAGTGAAATAAAAGCTTCCATATAAGCTTTTTAATATAGAAACGTTTCAGTAACTTTTGTAACACGCGGCGCAATAACGAGGGTCAAATAATCAGCGATATATTTGCAAACTGAAGAATTATAAGAAAAGTATTCGTCTAAGCTTCCGTCTTTTTACGAAAGCTGTATTAACGTCGCAAGTAGCTTTCACCGTGATACATTGAAGTACAAGGTTGCATAAAAGGTACACTCCAATTCGATGTTGATTCGCGATTGGTCTTAATGTACAATCCACATTTTATAATAAAACAATTATCGAAACACGCATTATTTTTGTGTAAACTAGCCTCAAGCTGTCGATCGATTGTACGCAATAAGATTGTGTAGTTTAACTTGTAACTTATTATTCGATTAATAACTAAAATTGTTAAGTTTGGAATCAGATATACATTACATATTTTATTACTGTCGTTAATCTAAACTGCAAAAATATTAATCCACTTCGAAAGATATAGAATCTCTCGTTAAAATAAAATTTTCTACCTCATCTTCCTACTTTATTACGCCCGGAAATGCTGCTTTCTTAAATTAAATCTTGAACATATTTTCAATGTAGAACTTCCGTTTTCGATGAGTGTGAAATTTATAAGACTTCGGTAAGCAAACAAGTTCGCATATTGCTACAGCCAATCCATCATTGTCATCCCTTATAAAAAGATGTAATACGTTTCCAGTAGGATGCGTTGGAGGTTTATCCATGGAAACGATATTGCAGCTAGCATTTTAAATAACTTTAAATAATTAAAATAATTCGTTTCTACATGCTTGACCGCATAAATTTACTTCGAGTATTTCTTAGCTTGTCGCGAAATGATTGTCACGTTAGTTATATTTATCGGACACTTTACGTATAGACCACCATCGTTTTTCCTCATTTGAAAAAGCATCAATCTTGAAAACAAGGGGATACCTTTCTTTTCCCTCCCTCTTTTTTGTCTTCGCGTAGCGTATTTTGATAAAAATGGATATTAATTCGAGATTTCGAGAATGGGAGAGAAAATTCGCATCGGAAAGTAATGAAAACGCGTGTAAGAAACTATTCTTGCACAGGACACGGGATACAGGAAATTCTATTATGCATATAATGACTCAAATGCGTCATTTAGTTTAATTCTTGGTAGTATTTACAGCTATTTTAGTATTTACCCTTAGAAACTTTTAAGAGAATGCACGATGATTGTCTTTTACTCGAGCAAATTTTAATAAAACATAAAGCAAAATTCATTTACAAGTCTAAATTTCATTGATACAGTTTCTCGCATACCTACTAACTGCGTTTACCATTTGCATTATTGAATTTTTATGAAGCCTTCGTTTCAAACGAAAATAAGTACTTTACTTTCAAAACTAAAGATAATTTCGCGATTGCGATCAAATTGCAGCAAAATGCACTTATTTGTACGTCAAAGTACAGGCTTGTTTCAAGCTTGAGTTTGCGAGAGTAAAAGCATTTTTACACGAATCGACAAATTGTAAATGGTAATTGCTCTTAAGTAAATAAATAAATAAGCAAGCAATCGGTATGAACATGCGAGGCAAACAGGAAGAAGAGAGTCGATGGTCGATGCTGAAACACGCGAGCGATCCATTTAAATCATTCAAGGTACTTTCAATCGTTTTCCCCTGGAAACGTGATCCGATGCAAGTAACTCGTAGACGGGAAATTCTGTTTGAGAACGTTTCCGCATCCTGTCGTATCTAGCGTTGAAAATAATTAAAAATGGCAAAAGTACGTTCGTCGAGTGTTTTAAAATATTTTACGATCAACGGTAAAAGTTTACGTACGCTTCTTACAAGTAGAATATCGCGGTAAAAACTTTGACTCTACGAATTTTTTTGATACATTCGGATACACAGATATTGTCGTAAACGTAACAAAACTCGTTCGCTTTTAGCTTTATTAAAAAGTAAAAACATACAAAATCTAACGTTACGAAAATTACATACACCCACTACATCTACAATATGTAAAGTCGTAAAAATAGCAGATTTACTGTTTTATAAGATATTTTGTATCCTACGTGATTCTCTACTCCATTGATTCGAAGCAACGAACCTTCCCCTGACTTACGAACAGATTAGAAGGCAAAGTGGTTGCGGGAGGGATACTTTTAACGATGTTTTCTATCGGATCGGCAGTGACCTTTGCTATTTGGAGGCCTCGAGTCGATTTTCCGTTCTAGCGGATGTCGTCGGTGGCCAAGCAAATCCGGGGAAATTCCGGTCGGGCTGGTTGAGCGTCGGTGCGAGAGAATGAGCTTTCAAAGAGTTTCACAGGTTTTCTGGCGAGCGCGAGCGGTGTGCCAAGCCGGTAACTACCGCCGTAAAAGCGGCTACGTTTCAACGAGGATACGATGATGTTACCCTGACGTGTATCGGCTCGATCGATATTTGCCGAGACATAACTCGATAGAATATCGAATGAACGCGTCAAGCCCTGCAGGGCCACGTCGATTCTCCCCTTAGTAATGAGTCAACCTCACGGAATTGTCCTACGAGCCGCGACAATTTTTCATAGACAAAAGTTCCCAATGTCGATATCTTTGATTTTATGCGACTTGTTTTTTCATTTTTCATTTTGCTTCGGTCCGTGCTCCCATAAACATCCACGTGAAACCACCAGCCTTCGTTTATTCCATAACACAAGCTAATTGATAGCTTGCAAATTTCAAATATTTTATGGGCAAAATGTTTGATTGATCAAGCAAGTATTTGATATATTAGAGGAAGGGAAAATTAACCGTGCCAGGAAATATACATTTAACGTGTTGGACCAGAATGTCCGAAATAAGAAACACAAGTCGGATATCGGTAGCCACGAGTATTTTTGTTGCTCACACGAACATTATTTTGTTCGTTAATCAGCGTGTTGGTAATAATTCGTAAAACGACTGTGAAAGTCAGTAGAAAAACTGACAAAGAAGAAGCAAATAGAAGGTTTTTGCATGCTTCTATTTGAGCAGAGGGAATCGGAAATATGGAAATCTTACTCTAAAGAGTGTAGGGGGAGCCTGGCACTGCGACTGGCAAATCGAACGCATTAAAAGTCCATTATCGGTCGCTCCACAGAGAGAACAAGGCAAGTCGAGAACAGAGAGAAAGAGGCTGATGGAAAGGGGATGCAAAGGAGAATATAACGAGAGAATTAGCACCCTTCTACTTGTTGACCCTTAACTCGGCTAACTTCACTATAGTCCTTGAACAGGACACACGTGTGCAACGTACACGTGCTCGTCGACACTCGTATCTTCGAATATTGCCCTAGCGATTTGAAAGTTTGCACGAAAATTTTCATAATAATCATAATTTCATAATAAAATTTATGCCAAATTTTGCTTGTACCTGTAACTCGATTTATAGGCTTGTAGGTTTAATTTAGCTTCTAATTATTACTAGAAATTAATATCTTAGAACCGTGCGTGCATGCGCGTGTTTTAAATTGGCTGTTTCGCCACATCAACGATTATCATATCGTATCAGTCGAAATATAAAATTTCGCCATTTCCTTCCTATTCTCGTATCCACGGATTTTCATCTTTTTGCACACAACCTTTTAACAAATAGCTGCAGAATAAAGAAACCGTGAAAGCAACACGCGAGGAACCTTTTAATACTGAAATTGATGATTCTTTCGGTAGAAAAGCAATTGTATTCTCTACATACGTATCTAATATATTTAAAATATTAGCGTGGCTCTTTTCTACGAATATTAAAAGCGACGAATAGAAATAATTTAATTTTTCCATGGTTCAACGAAAGTTCGAAACAAAGTTTCAAGGAAATCTGAGTTCCCAAGTTTTCAAAAATCTCTATGAGAAAGTAAAACAATTTTCTTATTTGACGCGAGTGTCAATACTCTGCAAAGTTTTGAGACAGCGACTGCAGTTTGCGAGAACCAGTCTGACTGACTTTCTTTAAGATTGCAAAATTTTTCTTCCGCGCTTTTGAAGTAATTTTCCAACGTTTGCAACGTTCGAACGGAACGACACTACGGAAATATTACATTTCTATCGAGCCTTTTTTCTCAAATTCTCCGATTGTACGTGTCCCACAGGCGATGCATCGGCGTTAATAACCGAACACAACGATAAAGGATAATGAAATAACGAATTTGATATTTTACTAACTTTATCTTAATTGCTTCGTTTCTCCGTTATTAAGTATTAGAAAGAAGTATCGAGTATCGACTAGAGTAGGTATTAGAAACTAACGTTATTAATATAATATTCCCTTCTATTTATCTTCGTTTTATTCGATTCAATTCACGAGTATCCTCCCCCAAAGATAGAAAGCACTATTGCGTTGACTCCATTAAGGGGATATATGGGCCATAGGAACGCGTTTTCCAAGTTATACGTCATAAGCATTACACATGGATCTTTTGTAAGCCACCATATTACGTTTCATAGGATAATGGTCAATTTATAGTAATTGAGTAATGCCATTAATATCATTCATCGATTCTCCCTTTCTTTCTAGCACGAATTCCTGGATTCTACCGAGTTCTACGAATAGTTATAAATACGCGTACTACCTCTACTTTTTTCCCATTATAATAAATAATTTTATCCGTAACTGTTTAACGCTGTTAACGTTATGAACACGATCGATAGCTAAATCGAGAAATTCCGCTTTTTGTTTTCCGTTTTTTAATACAGGTATGTAATTACATGTATACATATAGAGATTACAGAAGAAGAAGACACGATAAATTATATTTTCTATTTCTTACAGGACGACAATTTTGTGTACGTCGTTCTTAATTAATCTCGGGTGCTGCCGATCGTGACTTTCTGATATTAAACGATTTCTTATATCCGAGAAAAATACGAAAAAATCATTGATGATAATATGCGTGATATCTCGTTTCAACGATATACTACAATTCCTGTGAAGATATTAAACATTTGTTCGGTCAAAGAAGAGGACCATTGTGAAATAAAAATTCACAGACCGAAACAAGATTCGGAAATTCGATAAATTCGATAAAATAGGAAAAAAGGTTAACTTAATTTAACAAGTATTTATTGTTAAATTAATATATACCTGAGAATAAGGCATTTTTGACATGCATACTTTTATTATCAACGCATTAACAACGATAAAAGGAAATATTAGGAATTCTATGGAACGTGTTAAGAAATAGGACCTAATCAGCGGGAGAAATAACGAAAATTAAGATTTCTTGTGCGACTAATCTGAAGCGTTGCAGTCAAAAGGGTTAGTGCTTGATCGATTCATCTTCGTCGAATTAATTCGATTATATGTCCCTAGCGATAGAATAAAAGAAACTTGCTCGGTACCCCCATTCGGGCGTGTTGGTCGTTGAAAGCTGTTTGCTCGGTTATAAGGACTAAAGAAGGGCGCGCTCTTCGATTGGAATGCTGTCTGTTAAAGATAAGGGTAGCTACCCCTCGACGAAAAGGATCTTACAATATGCTAGACACCACACTGTCACATACCGGGTGGCCATTTCTTAACCACCTACATATTGGATTCATTAATCGATATTTATTTGTCAACCTTATAAAAGATTTTACAGATAAAGAAAGTTTTCAAAATCTCCTCAAGTATATCGAATGATCGAGTATATCGAGAAAATTTCGGGAATTCTGATTTTCTCGAGAATCTCGAAATTCTCGGGAATCCTGACAATCGTGAATTACGAGACGACGATACTACTTTCGGCAATCCGATCCGATCCGATATTTTCAGCTTCTCCGATAATTTATCTTTATTCGGAATACCGTACCATTTGAATTCATACATCAAAGTAAATGCAATACACATACGATATTCGGTTTGAAAAAGGTGGACTCGATCTTCGAGTCTTCGAATCTCTACTTTCAGGCAATTTTCTGCACGTGTGCGATTAACACGAATCTACGAAAAATAATTTTTAAATATTCGTTACAGCCTCGGATACAAAAAGTTGTAGAGAATGACTTTTACTATTTTCTTCGCAACTCTGACTAATCGCTATCTGTTTTAAACTCTTTACAGATTGTCCAGTAAACCAATCCTCCTAGCTTCTCAAAACAATTCTCTGACTCGTCGAATCGTTTGGTCCAATTTTTCAAAAATTATTCCGTTTCTACGAATGTCCGAATACCTTTTGGCCCTCGCTGTATATCTTAGTGCGTTTGAAAAAAATTCCTAGTACTAGAGTTTCTACTGTAATATTTTATATTTCCGGACTTTTGTAAGTAACTGTATATGGAACAATACTTTGTTAAAAGACGCGTAATAACGTTGTTAAATCTCATGCAACAGGCTAGCAAAGCACCCTGTAGAGGTTCGTAAACATGGAACGAAGGGCAGATTGAAGGGCGGTCGCCTTATCGCATAGCGCCACATTGACTAAACGACAAAATACTATTGCGTACTTTGTTTCCGCGCGCGGGGGCTGATAATTGCACGGGATCCGAGAGGTATTGCGCCGCGTCGCGTCGTCTAGATTACGTTCGCTCGGTGCCTTCTTTGAGAATGGCCACGAATCGCTAGCGGCACAAACGGGCAAATTTGAAGGCGACGAGCGCGAATAATTGCTTCGCCAGTCTTCAAACGAAGGGACGAACAGGTCAGTCTGAAACGAAACGGATTTGTGCACGCACGCGAAAAAGCAACTGATATTCTCTCTGTCTCCGTTATAGCGTCCTCGATTATTCTGCATTTTGTTTGCTGAACGTCCGAGAATATTAACACATTCAGCGTGCACGTGGATTTAACGCTTCGAGCTCAAGTTTTAGTTTGGGTTATAATTTCATGCGAGTTTTGCAAAAGCGACGTAGAAAATTTTGTAAAATCACACATCGACAAACGTTATTTGTGTGCGTACACTATATGTGCGTGTATACGTATCTTCGAATTAACTAAAGATTCGGTCCCCTAGGAACCGGTTAAGAGCAGATCTACTACATGGTACATCTTTTTTGCCAAAATAATACAGCAGTATTTACTCTATCTGCCTAAGAACCTGATCGAATTAGCTAGCGTCCTATTTTCTGATCCGAAATCATAATCAATTATAAGCATGCTACAAGAACTAAGAGATTGCAAATTTACATAAGAAATACAAGCGCCAAGTTACATAACAATATAAATACTAAGAAATTACAAATTTACATATACACCGATGTCTTTACGATATCGGTTAAAATTAAGCCTAAAATTAACCAACTACATGCGAACGTAAAAGGGTTTTTAGTGCGTTTCAACCTAGCCTTGCCGCTTAAATTAAGATAAACTTTGAATCGTGCATCGAATGTATCAAACGTGCTTCGCATACCAACACGGATATATCTCTACAACGTAACATTAACGTGTTGCGGCACAAGTATCGTTTTCTGCTGTATCGCGGCATCGTTGGTGTAAAACTTTCCAACGCGATACTTCTAATATTCCTGCATTTACGTGCAAGCACAACTTGTAACACGACATTTATGTTCGCTGCGACGAGATATTTTGTACTTTGCATAGTCTGACTTTTATTTTTCTTTGGCAACAGGCGAACATACTTTCTGATCTTTTCTGGTATAAAATTATTCGGTAAAATAATAAAAATTCGATACGTTTTCTTTATCCTTATGAAATTTCTCGTTTTAATAAATTGCAATAGTCGGACGAAACTTGAAATTTTATTCAAAGATATGGATTCGCGTATAAACGTTTATAATGATATAAATATATTGATATTTATCGTTATTAGTGAAAGTTTACTAATAGGAAAAGACACGTGTTAATAAAAAAACCTTTGTCCTTTAATAAGGTTTTAACACAGAATGGAAATAAAATATCTGAATTTATAACATATACGCAAGTATCCACAAACATGAAAAATAAACATCGAAACGAAACTGTATACGTGTACTGGCGCAGTGTACGAAAATATCCCATTCAACCTGAGAAGAAAAATGGTTTCCGGAAACGTTCTCGATCTTGTTGAATACATGCGTGAACGGAAAATCAAATCCAGACGCAAGTCGAATACTTTAGCGTACAATTTGTAAACTGTCCTGATATTTTTCATCTCGATAAGCGATGACGAGCGTCTAGTATCGTACCGCATCATGAAGTTGTTTAAAAGGAAAACAAAGTGATTTCACGGCATTAAATTAATAGATCCGACAGACGGGGAAGCTGTTTGCGACTTAAGTCTCCCTACGTGACTCCCGTTAAGACCGTCAGCTTATTTTCTTCTCTTGTCGATCATACTGAGCAAACAGTTGTATTAAAATCTGCTTGAAATAATTCGATGTTCACTTTTTTCGCATGTATTACTTTCTCGTATCAACGCTAGCCTTCAACGGGTAACTAACACGTATCAATTTAAAAATTGTATTCTACTTATTGTTAACGTTTTAATGAAACTTGAAGGAATTTCCTTCAAAGCCACAAAACAGCCGGTGACGCCACGCTCATATACGCACAGGCTGTCCGATTTTAATCTATAAATGCAAATTATTAGTAAACTGGTAAACTACCTGTCATACCGTATAGAAAATGATTCAGACGGGAAGTGGATGGTTTCGAGGGAGATCATTTTATTCTATATCCTGAGTACCATTTTTTGAATACATTCTATAATGCTGGTTCTATAGTTATGAAACGAAAGTGAACTAGTTTTCTATCGATTTTTCTCCCAACGAACGTAATCTATCCTTTTTCGAGGAAGAAAATTAGGTATAAATTATTTTCCGATACGATACGATTTGCTGTGCCGCAAAATTTTAGTAATGAGTTTATTTGTGCCATGAGATGAAAAACGTTGAAAATCGCGTATTTTTTATTCTAAAGCTACCAAGCAGAAAGATAATGCCACGACATCTATAAAGGCAAGGTAATATTCATCGTAAAAACTTAGCTACCACCATAGAAATCGATCGAATGACGTACTTTCTATGTGTACAATACAATCTTCTATAGTAATGGATGTAAATTGTTGTTCGAACCCTTAGTCATGACAGCATAAAATATGTTTATCTTTCTGGATATTTGTCCACGCAGCAAGTGCCGCTTCATAGTGGCCAGGAAGTTGCGACCAAGGTTCGCTTTGGGTTAAAGAAACATCGGAAGAAAGAAGGTGAATTTATAGTTTATTAGTTTCGGAGCAACTAGGAAGCACAGGCTATTGGGCAAAGTCCATTGAAACTTCCCAATCTATAGGGATAATAAAAAAGAAGAGCAAAGCAAGACAGAAAAAGAGAAGGAACGACCAGCAGTAAAAAAGGCAAGGAAAGCAAGCAGTAGAATGCGGACAAAACCCGCTCATACGGGGTGAAATTGCGAACGCACAGGAACCCAAGGTATTGTCGTACTGAGAACATTTCGGACAGTGAAGGGCAGAGACCGGACAGTTGCAAATTTTTTTGCTGCACTCACAAAACGTAGAAATATTCTATTCTATTCTTCTCCAGTTCAGATACATATACTTTCGGTTTATTAAAAGAATGTCTCGACTAAATTTAAGAAACGTAAGAAACTATACGATCATTTGGGAATTAAAAAATTGCTCCTCCTTCAAAGCGTGACTAATAATCTTTGGATTATCAGGGCCTTGAGTACAATATTATTCGTATGTTCTTATCGATTACTATTTGGAAAAGTATCGAAGCAATGTTATCTTAAATTGTGACATCGCACTGGTCAAGTAATTTATTGGAACTCTGACACTGTCTCCCTGGTAAATAGCTCACTTTTAGACTCGGTTCTTCCGGATGTCTGAAAATTAACGATTTATCAGATATATTATTTTCCTATCAAACCGTCGATATCATCTATATTATTTAATTCTTTTCATTAATGTAAATACTAATATTTTATCAATCGAATCGTCCAATTAAGAGAGTATATATGTTTTTAAACAAATATAGTCCTAAAAATTTTGTTTCGACTTCATCTATGTAAGAAACATCATCTATGTAAATAAATAATTACTAATAATAAGTCGTTTAACTTCTCTAGTTGGAGGTAAAGTTTAATTTGCTATGCGACAGTGAAAAACGACATCGTGATTGCAAAAAATATCGATGAAACTGCTGGTATTCACGGGAGATTTCGTTCCCTGGTGGAAAGGTGGATGAAGTGAAAATGGCGGTCGGCCAAATTTTATATATTCCGTTCGTTCATTCGTGGACTGCAATTTGCAGCTCTTTACGATGTTCACGGGGTTGAGGTCCGTTCTTCTAAAGGAGGTATAGGATTGGCCAAAACGCGTCGTCGGACACCCCCTTCCCTGTGTTGTTGAAATACGCTCCTACGGGATCACATTCACCCCGATGGGCTTAGGTGGCAGGGGATATTCGGATAGGAGGCTGAGCTTTTACGAGCTCTTGGCTCAGTTGAAATTTGTCTGGATGCCACCCGACTATCCTCAACGTCGCTCTCTCTTCCCTTTCCAGAAGTAAGGGGCAAATCAAGAGACAGCAAGTAATAAAAGAGTTGAATCACCCTTTCGCTCCATTCTTTTTCTCCTCTCTCTCTCTCCATCCCTCTCCCTCTCTCTCTCTCTCTCTCTCGTCGCTATTTCCTCGCGTTCTATATGACTTTCTTCTACTCGAGAAAATATATCGCCGCCTTTGTTGAGATTTCACGAATCGTTAAGGAATCCGTGTCCAACATGAACGAGCAATATTGCACGCCTCGCTAAAAATTTCCCGACGCTCGTACGATTCGAATGGAAATTAGATATTTATGGAAATATATGCCGCACGTGTATTTTCAAAGTGACATATCGCGAGCAAGTCTTTGAAAGGAACGCGAGGAACTAATTGGAAGCTTACGACAAAATTATTTATACGTATACTTAATATATTAAAGCTGGAGGAAAGTGATAAACTCTAGGAAACAACGGACAAATATAATTTTCTTAATATTTGATTCTTAACCCTTAAAATTCCTCTTTGATCGTTTTGACGCTCTAACGGAGGATTGAATTTATTTTAAATTATGACACTTGTCAAATATGTGCGATATATAGGAATAATTGATATTACAAAAAAGATTAGAACGTTTAGATGCCATTTAATGGTAATGAAAATTTAGTAACTTGTAACGATATGCAGGATTGTCAAATGATGTACGAGTATTTACAATGTACATGTATCAGGACCGTCTTATTTGTTGCGTGTCAAGTGTTGTACAAGATAATTTGTTGATTTTTATAACGTGTAACCCACGACTTGTAAAATTTGGTTGACAGTACAGGTTCGATTTATATTGAATTTTGCTGATGTTCATATCGTAAACGTAAAATATATTTTTTCAAAATAAAAGCCACTTCTTTATTTCAAAATTGTATAAAGAACGTGAAACTATCGCTTTAAGCGTGATTGTCATTAATTGCGTAAAATTAAAATTATTAGTATTATTGGTAGAAACGTTTAACGAGCTACATATTTCCCTGATTAATGTTATATACGATATATTGTCTGTCTGTGTAAGAATTCGCTCGATCAAATACCCGCCTTGAAAAAGAAAAAGAAGTGCGAAATGTAATTAAAGAAATAAATATATTGCTGGAATCGAAGGATCCTGAACGACACCACACCACGTATCATATATTTTTACGTGTCGTCGGAAGAGACATGGGGTATCCTTACTTCGAATCGTGACTTCTCGACCCCGAAACGTTTTGTCATTGCGTCGGCCTCTGAAACATTTATCACCAACCTTTTTCCGACCGCTTTCCCTTATTTCTTGTCCCTCGAATCGCTTCTTTATCCTACGAAGGTTCATAAACGAAACGGAAGAGATGTACTTGAAATTCTTCCTCTTTCTGTCTTCTTTTTTTCTTTCATTCGCAAACCGCAGCATCTCTTCTCTTTCCTCGTGACAAGAAGTAAACGAGAAAATGCAAGTTGCACGGCCAACGGCGTATCTGTGTGAATGTTCGTGAAATATGACATCCAGAGGGAATATAATTTCATAGGTGTATTGTCAAATACATAATTCCATGAGTTTCTTTTGATAGGAAGGCGGAAAACGCCGTAATTCGAACCAGACAGTGAGATAAGATTAAGATTAATTTATCGGTTGCAATGCGTTCTCGGTCAAGGTGGTCATTGCCTCGCGGGAGAAGATTTATCTTTTTCCAATCTCTTATTCTCATTTCTTCCAAGTCCTTGTTAAAACAATCAAATACAGTACAAGTTCGATTATTCGAACTCCTGTTATCCGAACGTTAAGTTTCGCACTTAAACAGCTCAATCTCCCACATAAAGCGACGACGCTATTGACGAAACTGTGACACAACTTCACAAGCGATTCAATTTAAAGGATCACCGTTATATGGTGGCATATGATTGGGTGATCTACATCGAGGACACCATACAGTGTAAGCGAAGACAATACAACGCGGAATCCGGTGATTGCTATGACGCCGATGTAACGATTTCAAACTTCAATGCGATGAAACTTCTTCGATTGGCCATGATAATAACGCGTACCCCGTGTGCTTCGAATAATGAATCGCACCATAAATATAACGACAATATAAAACATATACGACGTCTTAGAATAACATTTATTTCTTAACTAGGGGCTGTGCTCCCCTGTCGTCTACGGCGGGCTACCCCATGCTCCGCTCCGTTCGCCTCGCCGCTAAAGAAAAAAACAACTTCCGTTTCCTGCACAGATTTTTGATACGGCCATCTTCAAGCGAGTTAGAAACTGTCACAACTTGAAAAACGACTAAACGAAATGAAATTAAGATACACGACTTCCGTGACGTTTTAGTTTATACGTCTAGGACGAGATAAATGATCGAAAATCGAACACTTTTTCATTGAACACGAATAAATTTGATAAAGAATGATATCGAACCACCAGTCGTAAGGCCCGCGATAATCCCAATTACATGCGCTACAAAAATTATACGTTGCATAAAAACGTGATATAAAAACGTTGCATATTTTGGCTAATCTTTTTATTATAGTATAGTGTATAGTATAAGGTAGATGCGAAACTTATAAAACGAAATATGTATGCGTAACGAAACAATTCCTATTGTTTGTTGTATTACAGAACACGCTGATTTTGAAGTGAATTTTCGTATCGTTTCATTTTAACAAAAGTGGTATTTTAATAAGATGTAAAATATATAGCAAGGAATTTATTTCTGATTTACATTCTCTTTTTGAAATGAGAAATAATAATATTGACCATCGGGTGCCATGATACAATGGACGATCATTTTTCACGTTCATAATATACTCAGAATAATGGATTCGCCCGAATTGCCCAACATACGTACGCAAATTACAGATCAATTACAGATATAAATCCAATCAGATCGTGAAAATAATACGCTCGAGCGGAGTACGAGGGGCATCGAGAGAAATAGAAAATCATAATCGCTACATGGTTAAACACGAAACATCGCAATTGTAAAGTTATCAATACGAGCTATAAGCAGGAGATTTGCGTTTACAACCGAGCATTACGTTTTCTGCATGCGTCGCGCTGGTTCGGTTATTAATAAAATTAGGTGTAATTAGCGTATCGATTAAATTATCAAGCGATTAAATTTTCATTGATTTACAACCAGCGGCAAATGCACGACCGAACAATCGACCATTATACCAGTGTAAATATCGCACGCTCGTTTACCGTAAACGCCGAACAAAACCCCATGGATAATCGACGCGCTACGATATTATCAAAATCCACGATAATGACTCGCCAGCGGTAATTCGACGTCGTATCCGCGAACGATAAAATTAGCATGAACGAGGCTTTCGTGCGCGTACGTACCTAGAGTTCAAGAGTAACGGGCCATGAACGAGTACGAGCGAATTGCGCGAGAAATGGTGCATGAATGGCAGAGCCTTGAAAACACAGTGACAGCTTATGACACGTATATATTTCATAATTTCCGGAAAATTCACCCGGACTCGTGGATGGCTATTATTCCAACAAAGTATACTTTTCAGCGATATTTGCAATTTCTTATGATAAATTGCAAGTTGTTTTTTTTTCATCAAAAGTGGTACTCTTTTCTTTTCGTAACATGTGAAATTTCTTAGTGTATTTATATATGTACCGGTTTATAAATCTTTATTCTGTAAACAATTTTTCAATGACGATAGGGTATACTGGTTGCTTGGTTATTTGATTCTAGACCGATTGAAAATAAAGTGTAACACTCCATGTATCAATCGATTCATCGGAAATTATTTCACGTTAGCGTTGTCCCGACCCCTAACCAATTGATTTTCCTTTTTTATTTATACAATATCAAAATTGAAGGGTATAAGGAAGCCTAATCGTAGTCTAAATTTAATTCAAGTTTTTCCGAATATATCTTGGAAATTAAAGTCGCGCAGCGGTGAAAGTGTGGAAATCAATTTTTTTAATGATTCTTGATTCGAAAATAATTATATAATCTACATGCCTCTTCTTCTTTTAATACGGAATCGTTCTTAGAAGTTCTCCAGATCACCGAAGAATCTTCCTTAGGTTTAAGATCTTAATCCTCAATTGGCATCGACAGCTACGGTGGTTTCGATGCAGTTATTTAATTCTAGAATACTCCATTCCTATTTATACTTTACTAAGTACCAAAAGTACTTATTATTAGTCACGCTTCTAAATTATATCTGAATTATATTTCACTGATGCAATATACCATAGATGCATTGTTATGAACACCTAGTCAGAGTCGCAACCAATTAGCTCATATTACTTGCCATATAATTAATAATTATACCAGTTATACAGTTAATTGCTTTACTGTATAGTGATACAATTGGTAATTATATATTAAATAATACTGATTGCTCTGGGTCTCACCGCGAGGAGGTGCTGCAAGTGGAGAACCACCGTATCCGCGACCCATTCACCCTACTTTTACGCAAAAAATCTAAAATTTATTCAAATAAATACTCCTTTTGGTTTGCGTTTGTACAATGTTGAAAATAAACAGCAAAAGGAGGTTTAAGAAGAAAAATCGACGCAAAAACTAGAAACCTGACTAAGATTCATGAAAACCTACAATCTAAAAATTAAATTAAATTTTAATCACTTGTAATTCTATATGGGGCACTGTTTTAAATGTATATCATATATATGTGTGTGTGTGTGTGTGTGTGCATCAAAATTTTCGACTTTTATTGTCGTGAAAGTGAAGCTAATTGATTATGATTATAATAATTAATTATGATTAAGAGTTAAACAAAAAGGACAAGAGGATAAAATGAAATATGTAGAATAGAATTAACGACTACATAATACGTACATTCTACAATGACATGCTTTTACTACCATGTCATACTTCTTACTACTATGTCAACCTTACCTACTTACTTAGATTACTAGCTCAAAGAAGACTACCTAACCATAAATCACAGCTACGTAAAAATCTAAATATCTGCTTACTCTATCTACGTAATAATCTAAATTTAATAGAGGGAATTAATACAAGGGACGTAATACAACCAGTCATCCGTGCCGATTCGGACCTTTCGTCCTACGATCTGATCGAGTAACCGGAGGAACAGAAATGCATGCGACTCACCATTAGAAGCGGAGAAACAGGAAGACAGAGTGACCATCAGGCAGGAACCGTTGAAAATCCAATGGTGGGAACAGAGGTTGCGAAGAATCTGTTACAAAACAAAACACGATGTGTGATTGCTGCTTATGTGAAAATTTGAGATAATGAATAATGGAAGTTTATTAAATTTGTAACTTTAGTAATAACAGATTGAAATTCTAATAAACTTCGATAAGTATAAAAACTGAAACTCTAATATGAATGTTTAAAATCTAGAAATTAAGAATCTAATGATTTCTGAAATATGTTAGTCATTTGTTTTATAATTCGATATTAAGACTTTAACACTTTTCTTATTTTAATAGAAGAATACCCTTGGAAGACTCTAACCTTCCAAATTTTCAATCAAATTGTACTTCTTAGTTAATAGTATTCAAAGCAAAATATACAAAATAAACATAATTGAAGTTACCATATATATAAAGATACTTACACTATTGAGCTCCTGGAGAGGCTTTATCTTCTTGAGAGATGCACTGACTCTAATACCGAAAACGAATGTTCAAAAATATATATATATATATATATAAAAGGAAAGCAAAAGACTACGTTACCGCGACCGCTTAAATTATAATCGACGAACAAAAACTCTAATATCGCGTACAAATTCGTTTGATAAAATTTTATTACTTTCGCGTGTGATTATTTGATTGAAAAAAACTATCGCGTAGCAAACACTGACTCTACAAACCGCATTGCGCGCGGTCACAAACGTTCTCTGAAAATGAAGCTGTTTAATGGCGATGTGGGGGGGGGGGAGGGGGGCAAAAAGCGATACATCGTTTCGATATTTTTCTTCTTTTCCCGATCGAACGTTTAGTTAGAAAATATTGCTATTTTTTCACGCTTAAAAATTTAGTATTAAAAAATTGGAACACGTATGAAAAATATTAGTTAAAAATTATAAGATAATTCTCGAAATCGAACATATACCGTTAACGTTTATCGAACATTAACCTTATGAATACCGCGAATGCAATGCAATCATTTGCAAGAATTATACTGTGAATGTTCGTTACTAGAATACGAAATATACATTCCACTGATACACTGTAGTCGAGCGTTATAAATATTCGAAAATATTTGCGAGAATTCAAAAGTTCACGACTAAATATACTTAAAGAACACTACGCAAACGCGCACGAAACCTTGCTTTGAATCTACTTGCGCGCCACCTCTATGAAAAAAATATAAGCTACGAAGTTGCAAGTATATGACGTTAACTATAACAAATTCACATAATATACCAAAATAATTTGAATTCGATATGTGAATGTTACGATACCTATCGAAATAAGTTAAAGCTATTTTTATTAAGATTTCTACGATTCAAACTGTCTACGCAACAACGCAATCGTTAAATTATCAAGAATTCTATATTGCGAATTACATTGAAACAATAAAATAATTCGTTACAAATTCGTTTGATATAAGAGAATGACGCCATATATTCGGAACAGAACAATGATTTATTTAATCGTATTTACTTTCATCTTAGTGTTCCAAATAATTACGAAATTATCTATTACGAAATATGTATCGAATATATTTCAAAATAAATATAAATTGTATATCAAATGTTACCCATGCTCGAATAAAAAGACGATAGAATCGTTCATACAAGGCTGTCTTAGTTAAAATAAATTAAACATTACCAAATTTCCATGAAAATTTATCGAATTGATCATTAATCAAATCATTGCGTCCATATATCAATATTCCTGTTACTTCTATATGACCCCTGATATCGATCAATAACCTACACGAAAAATAACTACAAGTCAAAACTGATATATAAAATAATTAAATGAAAATGCGATCAAACTAAAATTTTATTACGAAAGCTAACGATAGAAGCTACCGGTAACAGTAAATAAATAGGCGAGCGAAGAAAAATTAAAAGAAAAGTTTCAGAAAACCGCTTAATTTCATTATCTTAATGTTCAATGAATCGTTAAATAAATGTGTATTAATTAAAGGATATTAATAACGAGATATAAACGATAGTAAAAAAATATAGTAACGATATTAATGAAGAAACGACGCCACCGATAGATTAAACTACGTTACAAACCGGGCGCAACGCGATCCATGTTATTCGTACGAAATGAGACGACTGAATGACAAGTCCTTGTACCTTTGTTTCGCTGAGCAAGTTCCAAAGTGGTGGGGAAAGGGAAGACGCACGAGCCGGTGGCACAAGCACGTACACAATTAACGATTACACGCAGTTACGGGTCAACGATGTAAACAAAAAAAGTGTATACATCTACAACTACATTCGTCTTCTACGCAGCGCTTACACGAATCTTTCCAAATTTCAAACAAAGCATGCACATACGCAATATTTACATCTTACACAATGATACAATCTTATACAATGATACATCGATCTTTATAAACATCGTACAATAAGCTACTGGCACTGTATATACAATTTCGTATCTTACGAAAGGAACAAGGAACGAGTATTAAAACGTTTTAAACATTCTATTTTCTCGACATTAAACTTTTGAAAATATCGCAAAATTATAAACTCCGAGATGCCTGAACTAAATTTTTCTTCAAAGTAGGGAAAAGCGAGAGAGAAACCTAACGCGATCGAGCAGAGAATAAAGTAAAAATCTCCCGTGCACAAAATAACCGCAAGTTTCAGTGGCGAAGGAGAATAGATTTTTCTATTTCGTTCCAAGTCAAATAAGTATCGTTGTACAGAATGAGCTCGCGATAGATTTGACATAGGCATCTATCATACGGTTAATTAAAGCTACGGTTACGTAAAGAACATCCCACGATGTCCTTGCGATAAATGAAAAATTAAATACCGTATTTAAAATTAAAAAATAAAATCGAATAGAAATAAAATACCATTTCAAACTTCAGAGATTTCGTTAATATTAAATAAAACAAAATAAATCATTAATTTTATCGCTACGAATTGATGGTATTGATTTAAATGAATAGTAGAATTGCTTCCGATTAATGGTACGGCTGTTATATATTAATAACATAATTATTTTAAAGTAATGGGAGGACATTGTTATAAATTATTGGGATAATTGTTAAAAATTAATGGAGTAATTGTTTTAGATTAATAACGAATTGTTATAAACGAATAGCGTAGCTATTATAAATTACTAGTTTATTTGTTAGAAATTAACACAGATTTCACGAGAAGAATTTTCTAAACACAATTCGTTAAAATCATTTTTGTTCGTAGTATTTATTACTTACGATGGATGATAGATGATAGAGAAGGATTTAAATGTTCAAAGAAAAAGATTGTTCTAAATCGGAACAACATTTGTGCTTCTTGGGCAGTTATGAAATGAAAAAACTGAAACGAAAAGTCACGCGTATGGATAGCACTTTTTTCAATTTTTTTCACAAACTTAAGAAATATATTAAAAAGAGAAAAATACGGTTGGTTGAAGAACGATTCGTATAGCCGACCAGGGTTAAATGTTCTAAACACTGAATCGTAGTCGTTGGATAAGGCAGTACCTACCTCGAAGAGCAGGATTCCTTGATGCTAACAAGGCGCAGGATGATTCACTTAAAGCTGTTCTATGAACTACTTAGCACACACGATGACGATGATCCCTCAATTCAGGGTGAAACGTGGCACAGGCAGCCGACGATGCGAATAACGGGATAGCGGATAGAAAGTGTAGCTGATAGCGGCGCAGCCAAAAGGAAATGCGAGGGAGGGGTTGTCTCCGCTTTAATAAGACGCACCACCCGCTGAACGGTTTCGAACTTTGGATCGACTTTGATTAGAGCATCCTGCTAATGACAGGGGATCGACCGGCGTTTAATCTAATATTCAAAACTGTCTGGGCTAACTCATCAGGAACAGAATATTAGCTCGTCGGTCTCCGAGGGCGTTGGCAAACCTATCCGTGGTTGCATTCACCGATCCTTGATGCGGAGCCCGCGTTTTACCTTCTCATCGTCAACGACCTCCGACAGGATATTACGAAGAGTTCGCTTCCTCTCGTTTTCGCGAGAAAATTACGAAAAATTTATTCGCTAGCGGGGCCACGTCCCTTCTTTTCTATCATCGATAAAAGGTAGTATGTTCGACTCGTTACACCGCCAATCGGTCAGAAGTTTCCCTTCGACTGGATACCGTGGAACGATAGGCAACGAGCACGCGTCGCATCCAGAGGCCCATTCGACCATTTAAATCGTCCATCATAACGGAATTGTCGAGGTTATAGGAAACCTTTCGGCAACTTATTTTCGCGTTTACAATAGCTGTTTGGAATAAGTTTTATAGGCTACATTAGAACGATGAAAACGTCGAGTAAGGTTTTCTACAGAGTACGGAACGTTTATCCGGTAATACAACTGAATTTAGAAACTTGGAATTTGAATATAATCCCGTACTTACATTTTGTTCCAAGTTACAGAAGCAAGCTGTTTCTAAAATGATTATAGACGAAGATAAGTATAACTATAGAAGTATACTCTGAAAATAATGTAGCAAACAAAAAGTAAAGTACGTCACGCGTTATTTCGCCTTTAAATTTCTCATAAACGCGTAAGAATCTTCAGTCTACCCATAAGAGTATTAGTGACTAAATCGCTAGATTATGAAAATTAACGGCTAAGAAAAGAAAATGCGTAGTAATATCACCAAAGGTATAGTAAATAATATAATAAACGCAGTTGTGTAAACTATATACGTATCTTTTTACGAAAAAGAACTCTTAACTCTCGCGGAAAATGTACACGTTAAATAAGAGTCTTCGTTTTCATAAAACACGAAAATGTAAACTTAATATTTTTTCTCTCAACGTGGTGAGTTTTCCGGGCAAATACAAAAACTTGAAGTTTGCGTAAGTTAATTGATACTATTCTGCGAGCACTCGGAAGAAAATCAGAGCGCGGAGGATCGTGTAGGAGCCACGTAGACACGTTTAATTTCAACGAGATAAACTTTTTCGTTTCTCGACAAGCTCGTTCTGCGTAAACGCCGTTAGAAAGGGCAGAAGAATTTCGGGTAAATCGAGCGAAGAGAAGCAACGACGAGTCCGTGGCATATATGCTTTAGAACAGAGCACATTCGACTGTAATTTGATGAAAAGCGATAAAAGTGGGCAGGGAATCCGCGCCGCGGATATCTCTGTATTATTCCGCAAGCGTATTTCGACGCGTCAGGATCTTTGCAATTTTCCTCGAAGCTTTTCAGCCGCAAGCTCATCTCGTGTAAGTGCTCTCACGGTTTCGATGTTCAACCGTATGTACGCTCGCCGAACGTCGTTCGCCGCAGAATGCGCTGAAAAGGGCGCGAAGAAAGGGATCGAACGGCAGTTAGATTTTACGTTTATCTTTATTGGAAGCCAGGTTGAAATGCGCGAAATTGCGGCCCGGTTAATCGAAGACGCAAATCGAATCTCCGACGACGGATATTCTTCGCAAAGTAATTTCGGTAATCCGTCGGTGAAGGAATCGATTGCCTTCGGTCGATCGAAGCGACTGACCACAGAAAACGTTTCGTCTCTTCCTTTTTTCTCTCTCTTTTTTTCTGTATCAACAGAATCTTCAACAGTTCAGGATAGTTGTTCAGTTTTCTCTATTCCACGAGATTCAGCAAGAGAAAACGTTATAAACACTTGCAGGTGCTACAAATTAGCTTTTCTATCATATCGCGATGCAGAGAACCGACATCCTTTTTAAAGCGATCGAGATCGATGAGTGTTAATGACAGGTATAAAGGTACTAGGGTGTATTTGTTCTAAAACTCACATATGTATACAACATGGGTCTTAGATCATTCAAAATACTTTCTAACATTATCTACCTTTTTTATCTAGATATCAAGAGAAAAAACGATCACGTACGTTTTTCGTTTTATCAAAACTATATCTTCTTATTTGGTTTAGGAATTAAATGCCTATTTCTATCATCTATTTCTATCCACTTTGTAGCAAAATACCTCTGTTTATCTACCAAGTAATATAAAATAATATAAATGTCAGAAAATAAAGGAAGAAGGACTTACATTATTCTCGCGTAATCTTCATATACGTATGATATATTTTAAATGAGTACTATTTAAAAATAAAAAATTATCCTTTTCTGTCCTTAATAAATTAGTCGCTGGAGATTGGCGACAGAATTTCGTAAAAATGATACTATTTCCCGAATGTCGTCATTTTTTTTTCTTTTTTTTTTTTTTGTTTCCGCAAAAAAATTCGGGCAAAGTTTATGTTCGATCGTTACGTAAACGATAACCCGTTTACATGTCTGATTCGCGCATCGATTGAACATACCCAGAAACACAGATAGCTGTAATCAGAGAAAGAAACAAGCTCAGAAACGAATTGGCACAGAATTTCTGAGCTTTCAGGACGATTCGTCGAACACTCTCGGGCCGAGTGGCGACACATCCTTTACACTCGACTTGCACGAGTGTAATTTCTCGGGTTCGTCTCGTTCAAAGTGGCGAAAGATCCGAGGTGAACCATTCTCAAAGAGCCTATCAGCAATAACCGACAATCTATGCTGTCCCTAAACGCATTTTTTAAGTATAAATTTATCTGTAATTACACCGGCCCCGCTTTCTTTGATCCCCACGCTCGAAGCCTGCTTTGCCGCGAGAAAATTTCGCTAATTACGATCTTCTTTTGCCAGGAAAGCGACCGCTGCGATAATGTGGTAATTGGCAGCTTCCGACGAACGCCTCGAGGAATTATGTTCTTTAGGCTCTTCGCCCGTCTTTCCGCCTTCATCGCCGTTCAACAACTAATTGCTGCGATATTCGTGAAACGTACCGGACCATTTTTCCACCTAGATAGCGTATCGATGAATGCTTTGTGTTACGTTGAGGAGACCAAACGAAATATGTGTCCATGTGGAATAACAAATTTGGAAAAGTCATACGGCGTTCTATTTAGAAAAACAAAAATGACCTTGAAGTTGTCTCCACCCACAAAGAAAGTATTTGCATTACGATATATCCTCCTCTATATTTAACGTGCAAGTTTTCTATATAAAATTTTTTTATATCGTTATATATATTATTATATATATAATATATTCTGGGGCAAGTGCCGTGCTGTGCTTTACAGTCCGCTTATCAGGAGGCATCGATCCTTTCGCCACTGAATGGCCGAATCCTTTAAACAAAGTTTCTATTCTTTGACAATGCGAGATCGGGTCATTTGTCACCAGTCTACCTCTCTGCCAATTTATCCTGCGTCAAACTGTTTTACGCATTCTCTAACAGTCATGTCATCGACACCTCGTAGCTCGGTTCGATTTCCAAACATTCGCTCAAGCTATCGGCTATCGGCTTCCCAAACATTCGCTTAAGCATCCTGCCGAGACCCTTACCAAGCCCTCGACCCAGGCATAAATTATCGTAAGGCTAAATAGCGGCAGGCTATCGGTAGCATTATATCGGCGCGAAGATGCATCGTCGCTAATATACATCCACTATTGGCATGCTCCAGTCGAGGTCCATTAGTTTGAGAGCTCTTTACACGCAAAAATATAGTTACGCTATGAATCTGACGTTCCTTATTAGTAAATCTTTCCGAGAGCGCAACAAAACATATTGGATTTAACGACTAAAGTTGTCTAAAAACTAAAATAAAATTAATTTCTTTCGAAATCTCACTTTACCGCTGATTTCCTAGAAAAATATTTATAAATATATGCATTTGTTTGAACATTCGCGATCTATTTGTAGCTGTAAGTGTCTTCAAAGTATCAATACAGTTCTAATAGCCATTGATTTGAAGCGAACAGAAGGGTGCAGGCTGAAAACAGAGTACTCGTACCGTATGTCTGTATTTAGCAACGTCCCCTTAGAATATGAAACTTGCGGACTTTTCGAACAGATGCGATTTGCATAGAAGTACTTAATTGAACTCGAACTGACTTTGAAAAACGGAACAGCGTAACATAAAAAGCAGAACGTTTCAAATATCTGAATGACCCATTGCGAACGTTTCAATTCGACAATACTATTTTGGATAAGACACATGTCATTGCAATTCGTAATACGTAATACATGATATCGATATCTGCGTCGCGTACATACGATTTTATATTTTGTTGCCTAATTTAGTAATTTGGCTGTATTGCCAGAAGACATCGCCCACAAGACAATGTATACATACTTCAGTCGTTTGATCAAAAAACCTTCCATTACTTAAACAACGGTTCAAAAACAATAAATCAATACTCGATAAAACGTAATACCGTTTCTTATCTGCGAAGCATTAGCAAGCGAGCCACTGGTTTTACCACCTTAATTTACATAGCGTTGCCTATCCTTCGGTGAACAGAGTATTTTTAACTTCTTTGCGATCTCATACGACCTTGAAACTCGCTATTTTAAAGCATATTTGCGGAACATATTGGTTCGGCAGCGATGAGAAAACGGAAATCGGGTGTCTCCCAGAGAAATTTCAGATTCCCGACGATAGTATTCCCTTCTTCTCACTAGTGCCATTTGACTTAGAAAATCGACCAAGTGTGGAATATTTAAATTCCTACCGTCGGAAATTGTTCCACCCTCGCATGCTGCCGCGTAGACTCGCTTCGTTACCTCTCACGATTATTGCACAGAGGGTAGAAAGCACCTCATATGACGCATACCGAACTGCTGCACTTCCACGACGATATTAATATTTCGTGTCGCGATGTTATATTAATACAGCTCACATATAGAGCACCTACTACGCGGCAAGTGTCGTGTTCTCCAAGACTACCGTAAATCGAGGCCAGCTTTCTACCATCTTACGACCAATTCTGCTTCGTAAGGATCTGCAGAGACAAAGAATAGGGGAAAGAAACGAATGTGAGTATGGACGAGCCTGGTTCCATACAAAAGAGATATAAATAAGTTTAACGTTATTGAATAAATTATTTAAATTTATGCAAAACTACCATAATCTCCTAATCCTGTATCATGATATTGAAGAGAAAATTTAAGCACGAAATAATCCTGAAAATTTTCCACCACACTTCTCGTCGCCAATGGTATGTTTGTCCATTTACAGCTTTCTCATTCGTGAAAGTTTAGCTAAAACAGCGATTTCGCCAGACTCTCTTCTCCCACTCTCCGTTTCACTTGCTACATCCCAGTTTTTCCCGTATTCAAATGAATATCGCAGTTAGGTGGAACTGAGTTGGTACATAAAAGTGTGGCACCCTGTTTGGCGGCAGATAAATTATATCCGGCACCGTAAAAACTTTTATAAATACAAGCGCGGTCGGCCGCCCCACGCGTTTTCTTGCAATCAGTGTGAGTGATAAAAAAAAAAAAAAGAGAGAGAGAAAATAACACCCAGAGTTTTCCACTTAGCGACGCGATTTGTTATTCGTCTCGGAAGTTGTCGCGAGTAGACAACGACAATAGGGGGTGCAGCAAGAATATTGCGCCAACTTGCTATTTTTTAATTTATCTGGCTACTGTATTTTACGCGACGCTACCGTAAACATATAACAACGTAAAAATATGGAAATGTGGAAATATGACGGTGCAACAATACGAAAATATAGAATGGTAAACTGGTGGAAATAAAAAAGTTGCTAGGATAGAGCGACATATTTTTTTCTAGAATACAAATAAAACAAATTATGCTGTTTTCCTGCACGAACCTAAAAACATCGGGACAAATAAGAGTAAAATTAATCAAAAGGCAATTGAATAGGTACTGTAATAAAAATAAAATTACAGCCACATAATATATAGAGCGACCTAGATATAGATGCAAAGTAGGCTATGGAGTAAGTACTATGGAGAACCTGTATGAATGTATGTATTATGTGTGATATAGAGAACATTTTCAAATTTCGTTAGCGCTGTAACGAAACACATCTGCCATGATTACCTTGGCAAAATTTGAGACTAATCCGAGGATAAATTGCAAGCGTATACTTTATACAAAATTGGTATTAAATCGACAGAATAATCGTCTTAAAGATATAACAAAGTGCTGAGGGCAATCCATACAGATATCGAGCCTTATTAACGCAAGTGTAAATATTACGCTTTTGATAATAAATATAATATTTAAAATTTTGAAATATCGAATTTTTTTAATCGACAGTTTGTTTAATCAACAAATTTATAATATTTATACTTCTATAAACGTTTACATTCTTATAAGGTTTGATCGTTTAAGCAACATATTTCGTATTAAAATGACACGGAATGGATGCAACGTAATCATGAAATGTTTGTTATTTCATAATTTAATTCAACAGGGGATGTTTGTCGTTCATAGTTTTTATTCCTTTCTAATAAATTATAGATATGTATTTATTTAAAGAACTGCAAGTCAAACGTCAAATTTGCATCAAATTTGTAAAATTCAATATATTTAAGTAATCAAGTAAATTAAGTAATTGAAAATAATACTACCTTCTGTATAAATATTATTACTACTATTGACAAAATCGAAATAGCAACGTAAAATCGATCGAACACGAAAGTATGTAGATATAACGTACGGACATATAATATAGTGCCACCGCAATGCTACCAAATTTGCAAGATCATCGCTTCGTCGATGTAACAACTTCCGTTTACTCGTCCACGAAACGGTACTCGCGAAATTTATTATTCCACTCGAAACGAATATAAAGGCTTCGTATTATCAGCATCTCGTTGGTATATCTTTTATTGCGAACTACGCGCATGCAAATAAAAGAAACGGTCTCGACGACAACGCGTCGCGAACATCGATATGAAACAGTATAAAATATCGATGTATCTACCAACTACGCGTATATCTGTACGATATGACGAATGTCAGTTGTTACACGACAGCCGTGCGATGAAAAGCGTCAAGAGGACTGATGATTTACCGCGGCGATTGATGTCGGTTTCAGCAGAAACAAATGGATTGATTCTCGAAAGTGATTTGGCACGCGCTGCGAAATTATCGAAATTACCCAAGGACGCGACTTTATACGTTGGTAGCGATCATTGTATCTGAAATTAATTTGACTTATTAAGTGATTATATACTTGGGTGTATCTTTCTCTGTTGAAAGTGGAAGGTGAGCAGAGAAATCCTTCGTATCGGGTCGAGTAATGTGTTCGTTCGCGTTCTTTTAAAATGATTCGTTGTGATATTTACGCGCATAGGATTTATCTATTGCAATCTAATCTTCCGTAAGCACGTTTTCACGTTTCATAGACAAATCGGCTTGTTTATGGACGAGTCTAATACTCTGTTATTTTAAGTTTTCAAGTAACTTCGTTTGTAATATTTTTATGTAAAAATAGAAATTCTTACGCCGTTCACTTTTTACGCCAATCTATCCTTTACTGCCAAATGCTTTCGTTAGATTAAATTTGATCTTATAGAATTATTCGTTGCATATTCGCGTAAAACATATCCCGGAAGATATAATCGTATCGTGGCAGAGTTTATTGGATAACCTAATATAGAGGAGAACGAAATTATTATTCGATTTAATAATTGCAGAAGTTAATATAGAAGTTTGTTGAACAGTCTCTGCACGAAGATCTAGAAATTCATCGTGGCAATGTCTTGCAAAAAGTTTTGCCACTATCGGAAAACTCGGTTGACCGAAGACTCGGAGTGTTTAACGCCTGCGCTGGAGATTTTCACGAGAGCTTATCGTTTATTAAAAAATTTTATGGACTTGTACAAGTTCGTTCGACGATCGCTTAATTAGCAATAATTTCATATAATGCAAAACGGCTCGTGCGTATACAGAAAATAACTCAAGGAATAACTGTATTTGAAAAAATCAGGATCCACGAGGGGAAATGTTGCGGCATAAATTACGATGCGGTTCCTTTACACGGAGCCCTGGATATCGTGGCCACGGCAATGACATCGATAGTCTGCAGAAACGTGCTAAAAAAGGGATCTCAACGATCTGGATTGTTTCATAATACGTTCCCTTGCTTTTACTGTCAAGATATGGAAGTTCTGCCGGAAGAAATTGTTCGCAAAGTAATAATTTAATTTTAGATTTTAAACAATCGCGATATTTATCAGGTAACGTATTTGTAGCTCTTCGGGTTGCTGAAGCAAAGTGTACTTGCTATTAAAAACACGATCGAAACCCGAAGAACCACACGTATGTCGTATAACGATAAAACATTTCTTTCGTCGTAATCGTTGATTGAAAAATGTAGCGCTATCAATTTTTATCGTATAATTTCCTACGGCTGTTAATATTTCGTATCATTTTTTTGTTTATCGAGACATTGATATTTGTTGGACTACTTTGTAGGTAAGAACAAGAATTTATTTTCTATACATATACTATTTTCGTGTACTTGTTTTATTACAAATAGGTAGATGCAATTGTGGCGTGTTTAGAAAGGTGCTGCGCCATCGAGAACGTTACGTGTCGAATAAAAGATGTCTTATGTACTTTGGAAAGATTAGCACCTTGCGCAATGTCAGAAAAGTTTCGAACGTTATCGGTCCTCTTAAAAGAAATAATGAGGAAGCTGATTTGTTGCGGTCAGGATTTAGAAGGTAATTTTTTTATTCAGTACCGTAGTATCAAGAATCGTATTTTTACAAATAAATCGGATAAATTCGGCGGAGAGCAACGAAAAAGGTGAAACTAACGATACATTAAATTATAAGTTCCCGTAAACGGAGAAAAAGTAATTGCAGACTCGCGAGAAGACTTTTCGAACAGTTAACGGGATTACGAGGTTTACTAATGAAGTTGGTATTAATTATGCGAGTTCTCGAGTTTTACGAGATTTTTATGACGTCGTTGTAGAACCGTTCGGCAATACGCAGACCAAGCTGATACTAAATCTTGTGAACAACTTTATTCGTGACTGGAGCGAAAAGAGGTCTGGGTCGCGACCCTGTCTCAGGATCTGCAGATTTTGCGATCGTGTGGTTAGCGAAACCACTCGACAGTGGGTATGTAATAATTTCAATATTTAATAACGATACATCGATCGTTAATCATGGCTAGCTCCTAATAACGAAGACAAAAACGCAATTGATAACAAAATTAATTACAATTATTTATTAATTTATTATTAACTAGAATTTTGGTACACGTATAACGTTTAAGGACTCGAATAGTTTTTAAAGAACCATGGAACCTAAATAGACATTTATCGGTAAATATAAAAATCCACTGAATAAAGAAAGATACGCCAACAAAATGTTCGTTTATACGTATATTGGCATCGTGCCATATAAACAACAATTATAACAGATAAATATGCAGATTTTATTAGAATTATACAATATCTTAATCGTATAAATAAAAATACTATTTTTATGACGTGTCATTTTTCAATAATTTTAATTTTAATAAAGATCTTCCATCATTATATTTAAAAATCATTATAACGCTAACGATTTACGATAGAAGAATATACGTATAGTTCCTACTTTGCCTGGATAACGTTACATATTGCTTGTCATAAAATGCTTAAACTTAATTGAAGTTAGTGGAAGAACCTCCTCGAGAAATCTTTAGAGAAAAGTTTCGTGATCTTTACTAGACTTTCATAAACTCCTTTAAACCTTGTTAAGTTTAAAACATCTTGAACTTTTTAATGAAATTTTCGTATTTTAAACCTACAATTTGCTGTAACTTAATAAGTTATTTATAACACAGATCGTCTCAGTTTGCCTCAAAGCTTCTTTTATCTCATTGAAATAAACAAAAAAAATCATTCGTTTTACAACTCGTAAAATGTTAGAAAACTCGTATTCTATTTATGTAAGTTTGACTGTGATCTGCAATAAGGTACAGCGTTTTGCTTCAATCGCGTGGCATCTCGGTCGATACATATCATAAAAATATTAGGACTCTTTACAGAAAGCGAGGTAAATCTCGGACTGGGGATTTTTATAGAAATTCATATTTTCACAAATACGACTATCACAAATAAGAATAGAACCAAGGCAGGTTGATATTACGAAGAGCACTATACTTTAGATATTTTATATATTTTTGCGTATCGCGTGCATTTCTGTATCGTTAAGTTTCTCGTAACTGCATGAAAATCCGCAGTCTATATCTATGTAGAACCTATAGAAGATTGTTCGATTCTTACTCTAGCGCATCTACCTCTTGCACGTATCGAGTTAGAATCGTCCTGATTTTACTAAAACGTCGATTTCATTTCACCAGGGAACATTTTGCTGCAACGAAGCTAAGAAATTTCACGACATCCGTATAGAATGGATTCTACGTCAGTCAATTACGTCGGTTAGTTAGACGAAAACAATACTTGGTCAAAATCTTAACGATATAAAAGATAGATCCATAAAACTTCTCCCGTTGACAGGACTCCGGTAAAGACGAAGGAATCGATTGGAGGCCAAAATCGAAATCTTCGAAGAAGGAACGATTCGATGACGATTCAAGAACATATGCTTCCCTGGAAATATCTCGGGCTGTGGATGTCGCAGATTACGATGACGGTAGCGCGAGATTCGACGAGCGTGCGAGCGTGAAGGAAAAACTAGAAAGTGCCGATCGAACGATAAAACATCGATCCGCTGGTGAGATAAGTGAGACACGTCGCGCGGAAGCTGAAGTGTTCTCGAAGAAAACAAAGATAGAAAGATACGACGACTGGAGTCGGGAATGGGATAAATTTGACAGAGTCGAGGGCAGGGATTTAAGAAAGACAGCAGCTGGTACGTTGGAGGGAAAGATGAGAGGAAAAATAAAGAGGAGCCGCGATATCGACAGAACCGGCGAGTATCCTATCACGCCAGATGGACGGGAGGAACGTGACGATGTTCCGTATAAAAGTAAGCTCGACAAGATCCGTGGATCGCGTGGTTTACGTGACACGAACGAGGAACGAGCAGCTGCTGGAAAAATGAGGAAAATTAAAAGGGACGCGAAGTATTTGAGCCAGAAGCGATTGGAATACACGGAATTCTCGGAAACGGAATCCGAAGGAACTAGAGTTCATCGATCGAGAGAAAGGGATAAAGGTGTATCGGTGATAGCGGAGAAATCGCCTAAAGAAAAGAGAAAGAATAAATTATATAGGCATACATCGGTAGAGAATGAAAGGAATAGAATGGTTGAGAAGACGACCGACACAGATATCGAAGAGAAAACAACCGGCCGACGAGATAGGAAGGAGCCACGAACGAAGAGGGACATCGAGCTGGACGATATGACGGATATAAGCGAGCGTAAAGAGGCTGATAGACGAAAGAAGAAGAAGGCAGATGCGTTTGACAATGGAAAGAAAGCGGTGTCTTATACCTTCGACGAAGAAGACAAAGTTTCTAAACCTGATGGAACGCAGGATGGTCGCTCGAGCAACGAAAGGAACAAAACCGAGTCTACCTTAACGAAGAAACATAGGGACGGTAGGTATACCTGCTGTATACGTACATTATGAAAAGGAGTATCAAAAAAAATGCTTAATTTGGCAAATATTTGAACTTTAATTGGGTGAAATTTTGTGCATGAACGTACGTACAACGATTCTGCTTTGCGTCTTTTCTTGTCATGTATACGCCAAGCTTTTATACTTTGTACAGAGAATTAACAAAATTACTATATATAAAAAGTACCTAAAGAACTAAGACTTAGAGAGCGTAGTTCGACGCAAAGCGTACTCGGCAACTTCTTATCTTTCTGAAAGAAATTTCCCGTACAACGTATGGAGTAAAAGGCGTAATGGTGCGATTAAATTTTTCTTTGCATGCAAAGTTAAGCGTGGTATAAACAGCGCCGAAGATAGATCAACGCTCGATTCGGAGAGTCAGAATAAGAATGGGACAAGCAAATCGAGTAAGAAGGAACGTAGACGGTCTGGTTCGGATAGGACAGAGGATGATTATAGCAAGACGTATGGCTCTCGTTACCGCAATAAAAGAGCGATGTTCAACGATATGCAAATCGGTAAGGTGAATTATTGTTTCCAAGTGTTTCGAAAATCCGAAATCGATCAGCAATTCGTTTCTTGTTTCTCTTAAAAAAAGTCCACTTTTCACATATTTGTAAAATACGTGCATACGTATTTGATTTGCGATAGTTACATGTAAAAGTTTGATTTAGGCACGTTAAATGTGCAAGAAGCGTGCGACATTTATGCATACAAAATATTTAAGTATCTGGACGAGATAGGCATCGCCGAACGAAATATCGTTTCAGTTTCGGGAAGCCTCTAGTTCCACTCCAGTTCGAGCTCTATACATACGTGTATAATACATTATCACTGCTATCGAGTGTTCCGTTCGGTGATTTGATCGAGTACACGGATGATTTGATCAGGCTTCAGATATTTTTCATGGCGAACAAGACGAGCGAATTGCCTGACCATGAGAATATATGGATATTCTTCGATACAGTGTCGCGAATTAAATAATTGCTACGTACGAAATGTTCAAAGACAAAGACAAATTTTACCTGTAAATATGTCATTTGAGGCTTATTTTTCAATACAGTTTTATTTGACAAGTTGTGCTTCTTCGTTCGATAAGTAAAATAAAGAAACAAGATTAAAAAGCTACTTTCTTTCGACTTAAATCACGAGATATCGATTCGACTACCAACGGTATCTAATTCGACGTTATTATCGAGATTCCTGACTCGGTGGAGATTGACCGAAGTCCGATACCAAATCGTCATTAATCGGGAACATTTAGGGCCTGGGAGCGTTTCGTCATCATTATCGTATCGCATCCAAATAATGTGGTTTGCGTGTGTACACAGCTTGGCGAGTTCGGCATCCTGGTGAAATTTCTACGTTACAGGCGATCGAAGCCCGATCGAGTACCAATTATCAAACCAGCACTTCGTGAAGCTCGGATGGACCGTGCTCCCGGTTGCCAAAACCATGAGGAAAATTATCCAGTATCGAGCAAAGCCTTCGAAACCTCGTCTCGACTGGTACGTAAACGAATCAATGCGACGTAATCGCAACGTAAGGAAAACTTTAGCCTTAACCAAGCTAAAGTGCGTACTTTCAGCAGTTCTATTATAATTTCTCGAAAAAGCTATGGCAAAGTCGTATTTCCAACTCTCGTTCGTAGCTTCACATTTCTTGATTAAAGGTACTAAAGGTATTGTAGAATATAACCGTTCTAAGGTATTTCACGTATAGTTTAATTTATCATTAATATATTACTGCGTTAGTCGTTAGGACTATATTCTTATATTATTAAATTGAGCGTAATTTATTATCGTATTATATTTTGCATCTACCGAATAATCCGCTTTTTTAATCTTCTTTTAATCTGCTATACTTCTTAAGGAAGATCTCTTACATCGAAATATAAGAAGAATTATTTCTAAGCGACGTCGCTTTATTAATGCAGTTGATAACATTATATACTGTTATAAATAATAAGTATGTGTATGTAGTATCGTGTCCTACATACGACTAGTACGTAACGTATAGTAATCTGCTACCAATTTTACGAGCTATAATTCCATCTACCATATAAAAAATATCAGAGGAGATAGTTAGGAAATTTTAGATCTGTGATATTTGATAAAGCCGCTGGTTGTCGCGTAACAAAGTAATTTTTTCAAACAGAAAACCAACGTTTCACTTCAATCAATTTTCGTTTCAACTATTTACTATATTTTCAACTATTATTGGCAGCGTCAACGATAAATTACCGAATACGGAGGATAGCAAATTCTTGATATATTCAGAGATTCTGAATTTGATTAACCAAACTCGTCATCCGTGGAATTCGATCACGCGAAATAGCTCGTTAAATTTTATGCATCGATGAATCAACGATCTAACGCTATACTTGAGGGTTATCCTGGTAGGTAGTCATATGAGCGCTCATCGATTTCTCAACGCTTCGAGCCATTACCGAGTAATATTTCCCGAGGACGAAAAGTAACGTACCATGTATCGTTAAAAAAAGGAATCGAAGATGCGACTCGCGCTATATAACCTGCACGATGATCGTATCCGTGTTGTAAAAAGGCAGCAAGTTCTGGCTTTAATTTAGTCTAAAATTAATCGTGCGTAAAAGAGAGAAAGAAACGGCGTGGTGACTGAGTTTAAAACATATTCGAATCAATATCCATTTGAAGTAGATAATATTCGTTCTAAGATGTTAAAACTTCATTTCTTTCGTCGCTTTTTAAATATCGTATACATAAATAATAATAATAATAATTGTCATATGCATCGTCCGGAAGACATACCGATCAATTTGAAATTAAAATGCAGAAATCGAAAAATAGAGATACACGATGACATTACGAACTTTCCTTAATATTTAGTTTGAAGTTTACGATTATTCGTGCCATATAGTAGTTGCAACGGATAAACTTGCGGATACGAGTCAGTAGTTTTTCTAATATAAGTCTGTAATTCAAGTTACGTTCATTTAAATATTATTCGATATGAAGCGATCGAACGAAGAGAAAACGCGAGACCAAAGTGACGCGAAAGCAAACAAACTAAAAATTCGTTGATTCACGTGGCATTCGCATCAACTGTAAACAAACTTCGGAATTAGTTGCTAACGAGTTAACTATTAGTTTGAAGCGCAAAGCTAACAAGATGGCATTGAAGACGGTGCCGCGTACCAACTTGTTGCTACAAACCAACTTTCGTAATTTATTATAATTAATCATTAATCCTTTTATACGTTCTCTGGTTCGTTAGGTTGAAAAAGCACAATCTCTAGTTTAAACTTGCTAATATAATCTGTTTAGTTAAAAAGTTAGTAAAGGGAATCGGGAAAGGAAATAAAACAAGTATGAGAGCAGCTTCGGAATATCGAAACTCAACTATCACGAATTATAGGCACAAAGGAACTCTTAATATATCGTATAACGAGGAAAAAACATTTTGATTTATGTTATATCGGACCATGCTTTCTCCGTTCTTGCACGTTTACACATTTGCTTTCACATCCTCTCTCGTTTGCCAGGTTCAGAAAGCACAAACTCAATGGAAGAATGTATTACGACGACGAAGCTCGTATTTTTGTCAATTTTCACACCGATGGATCGGCAGAAGTGTTTTACCCCAATGGAGCGATGGCTATTAAACTCCAGAGACCGCAAAATCGAAAATGTAATTATCAAAGTAATGTATCAACGTGTTTTGATTGGAATCGATAATCTCGTTGAAGGGTGTAAATTATTATAGGGCGAGGCAATTATTGCTAGTTACATAAAAAGCATGTGACCGACCTCATAGATTTCAATAATCTTGAGATACGTTGTCTCGTGGTCCTGAATAACTGAATTTCACCGATACGCGCAGTTGACGTTTCACCTTAATTTCAATTATTAATTAATTAATTAATTGATCTCGCAAAGTTATTTCCAATACTACACGCTACTACAGGCAGTTGCCGACGAAGGTATTCGGTCACTTGTGAAAACCTTTTACGAATGTATTACACGTTATACGAAACATTTTGCAATTTCATTAGCACTGCGACAAAACTCGACTGTCACGATCGTAACGGTTTAACGCTAATGAAATTTTAACATTTGAAAATCTAATTTTGTAAAATCACAAAATGATTTTATTATTACATTGAGAAAATACGAATCTATCGATATATGCACATAACGTAAGCTGGGAAAATATGATAATCTTATTTTGGGTAATTATCGATTCTTACTGGTATAAAGGCAGTTTGATAATACGGCCCTCAATAATTTTATTATTAACGTAATTTTACTAGGCTTTCATAAATCGTAACTGAAAGATTAGTTGATAGGTAGAAAATTTAACGTAACAAGTATGTATTTACTTGACACGATGGACGTATTAAATTTAATTATGAAATTTCGGAATATCGCGAGAGAGATTATACGCGTATAATTTAAATCAAATATGTTTATACAATAATTTATTAGTATAAATAATTCATAATTTATCCGAGTAAATGGATATTAATACAGTAATATTACGTACAATCCGTACTTATTATTAGATCCTCTATAAATTTTACCAGTATAATTAAAGGAAGTAATAATATTTTGGAAATTAATAGCTAGAATATCTTGGTATTAAAATGTTGCTAATTTTAAATTATCACTCGTAGAATGTTTGAAATATTTCAAACGGATCAAACAGATGGAAAAAATTCACCCCCAGCTAGACGATCGATTAAACCAGGGTTGCTGAAAAGTGAAATTTATTTTCATCCGTCTTCCTCGAGTGAAATTATTCTTTATTATTCTTTATTCTTCGTTTCGTTGTCGTGATATTTGATACTATTAAGGGAAATTAGGGCAACGCTGTAGAAATGGCGAGGTAAAGTAAAACGAAAAATGTTGTGATAATGGCGGTGCGTGATCGTAGGTAAGACTATTTTCGGCAACCCTAGTAACGTAATAAAGGCCTTTCCCGGCGAAATAGCGAGAAACAAGCGTAAAAATGATCGAAATCGATTTCAAGACGATATGTATACTGTATTCAGCCCAGGAGGCAAAGATTGCATGGGAGTAGAGAGGGGTTCGCAAATTGTCGCCGTATTCGACACCGTAGGCAACGGTGCTGTCTTCAACGAGGACGGTGCGACCAGGTCCGTATTGGAAAAGAATTTCACAGGAATTTTTAATTACTGTCGCTCTAGACACCTTCCGTTCAAGTTTCCAATTGTTTCTGCAGGCTGTCGTACAACCAGATTGGAGGAATTTCGAGGGATAATCCGACAGGAGTACCGCTGACGTGGAAGTGGGACATCTGCGGAAAGAAATCGATAACCAAAATTGTGTACATGGTGGGTGTCGATCTTCCTACATTTATTGCATTAGTTCGAAAGAGATCGATTATAGAGAAACAATTGTGCGATTGTGTAACTTGTTCGACGTTTAACAAAAGATCGTCTTACTCTCACGCCACACTCTGAAATTCGGACACTTGTCACGTTTTGCGTAACTTTACTTGTTACGTAAAAATCTATTGTACGAGTAAACATCATCGTTAGGAAGAAACTGTTTAGGTGATTTTAAGCTACGATAAACGTAGAATGTTCGTATTTTCCTAAACGATATTTAAAAATCATCCCCTCTTATGTTATTATACAAAGCAATAAATGGCAAGATAGTACCGTATTCGAATATCAATGCGACTAACTGTATATACTACTTCTTATCTATCTAGCTTCTAATTTAAATCTATTATATTTTGCTACGATGGTTATAAAGAATGAATTAAGTAACTAACAAATCGGTATCTGTATGTCCAGGAGAAATCAGCAATGCAGATAGAGAGGCTTTTAAATCTAGCAGAGAGGAGGATATTGAAAAGGTAGGAATGTTGGAGAAAATTCGAGAATGTTCATAAACGATTTCACTAGCATTTGTGTTCAACGCAAAATGCGTTCAGTTCCGCAAGTGTCAAAGCATCGACATCGCCTGCGAGTCCGCGAAATAAGGAGAAGAAGGTCGAGCAGCTGAAACCTGTTGTTCCAGAGCACGACGACGAAGAAGAAGAAGAAGAGGTCGAGTCCGGGTACGTCGAGGAAAAAAGTAGAATAATCGCGCTTCACCGAGGGTTTGCTAATTACAACGGGCTCGCTTCGGTACGCGAAACATTCATAACCGTGTTTTTCAATTAAAACTATCTTTGACGTCGGCGAGCTTCCAACTTCTCTCTTTCCAGCAAACATCAATTAGACGAATAAACATTAACGTCTAATGCAACAACGAGTTTGCCCATATAAATTCACGCTACGTTTCCTTGCCGCTTAATCACCACCGAACGAAATATTTTCACTACAAATCTGAAAGGCGATATTAACGTTGTAATAACGTAAAAAGTCTTCTAAAAGACAAGAATTGAAAATTTTATTGAAAATTTTTTATCGATCTTGCAGACTCGTTGACACGTCATTTTTATATCTTTGTACGTTAGAGACACACGTTTTTCTATATTTTCATCTTTATTTTTATTCATATATCCTATATTTTGTCCGTAAAACTTATTCTACTCTACCGCATCTTAGACAAATTCGTCCCGATGATACCTACCACTTCAGGCCGATCCACTTAAACGTGAACCACTATATTGGCTTAAAAATTTTCAATCGGACAAATATTATACTTTGGTTCCTCGCTGAGAAGAAGAGTATAAGGTAATATGGAAAGAAACAAAGCTATTTGTCGACTTTGCTCGGTTTTCACGTTACCATATAACGTTAAACGATAATTCGTGTAAGATTATTTCAATTTATTTTGTATCGTATGCACGATGCGACTATTGGAACGAAAGCTATGTAATAAAGCTAAGTAATAAAGTTTACCAATTGTAGAATACAGTTGGGCACGATTTTAAATTTAAACGAGGAAGTAGGATCTTATTTCGTGGACACGAGCCAAAAACATGGTATGCTAAAGTGAGTAATTGTTTCGTAATTTTATCGAGAATATATCGATTCTACGATACAAATGAGTAAACGACGTACTTGTCATTTTGTTGGCAACAGATGCAAATTCGAAGAACTGTTACCATCTCGTTTGAAATCGGACAGCAGCATGGATGACATAGCCGAAAAAATGCAGAATGTCAGAAGATCAGCTAGGTATCGCGAACTTATGATGGCCAAGTATAGACCGTTTTTGCGCGTCTGGAAAATGTCAGGAACTAGATGTCGTCCACGATAATTTAAATTTATTCTTTCTTTAGCATAACGAATTTCTTAAGATTGTCGCTTTTTATTGAAAATTAATAAATCCTCCCCGTATTTTGAATAATTTAACAATTTAAATATCTAATAAGGAGTAAATTTTGCTATGCATATACGGGATTTTACAACAGCTACAATTGCCAATTAATAAATTAACGTAATTATGCAATTTTCACCCGAATTTTACATAAACACAGCCTCAACGCGGTTTACACGCAGTTTATATCTGAATTTTACATGATAATTCTCGTATTTTTATTTTTTCCCTACCGTGTGCGTTAATCTCCAATGCTTGAAAATTTTAAACGCATTCTTCCGTTTTTCTCTCTCTTTTAATAAAAATATATCAGAAATAATAATTATTTGCCAATTACTGCTTACCTCGTTAATAATAGTAACCCAAATCATACGTGTTTTTCCTTGATTAAGCTAAATAATATTTTTGATACACGTCGACTGTAGTCGTTTGTTCAAATTCATATTTTCGTGAACGCAATTAAGAAATAGAAACTAGATATTTGTTTCACCTACCAAATATCACGGTACGTAGTTTCCTTTGAATAATTTATATATTTTTGCATATAATATGCGCGTTGCAAATATTTGCATCTGGAAATTTTCCATAAATGAATAAATTAAGTCGTACGAGCAACTATAACGCATCGAGTCAGTGTGCACCACGCATAAGAAAACACCAAGGATGTACGGAAAAACTTCCACTAAGCCGACGCAAGCCTATAGAAACGCGGCGCGCCGCTTCTACGGCAAAAATCAACGAATTAAAATACGATTTATCAGATTTAGCCGTCTCTGGCTTGCATTTATTTCCACGATTGAAAAAATTTCTTGCTGAGAGGAAATCCGAGGGAAAGGAGTTGTAGAAGCTGCTCGCGAATACTTTCCAAATCTTGACAAAGTGGAGTTTCCTAAAGATGTAACGATCTTATAGAAGTTTATACAAGATACGATACAAGCAGTTTTCCTATTGTATTTCGAGCACTTCTCGAACGATTTTCACGTATTTTCCACGATTGAGAAATAATCGATCCATTAAGGACGGATGCTGCGTTAACGTAACACTCTGTTTATGATCTCTTTGCCATCGATTTTGCATTATCGAGATTCGTCTTTGTTAACGTCGTCAGATTACGAAAGGAAAGTTTAGTAATATTTTTTCCGTAATCGTATCTTCTTCGATCTTCTTTCAAACCGAAACCTTAGAATTTTCTGAAACTAAAGAAAACTGAAATATTCGATATCGCTGCATTTGCGTTAGTCGAACGTATTATTTGGGTTCTTGGTCCTTGATAGGTTAAGGAATGGCAGCCAATGTCGAAAGGACGAAGAAGAGGAACGCAGGGTTATATAAATAAAAATGAATATGTAATTAAGATAATGATGAAATAATCAAATCTTGTCCGAGTGTATACATTCCTCGCGCCAGTGTAACGATGTATACCGATGTAACTCACGCACATATATACTTCCGCGTATGCGTGTACACGTGCAACTCTGTCTGCATCATAGGTTACATATACATTCGTACGTACGTGTGTTTCTGTAAGTGCGGGCGTGTGCTTAAGACACATACTTGAAACATATTCCCGTATTGAGGGAATATTCTTCTGTCGAAAATCTTAAATACTAAGCGAACAATGGGGACAAAAGAGCGAGGAAGAGGGGATGAGAGAATGAGGAAGAGGGAGAGGGGTATGTTCGCGGATAATTTCGACAAATAAATTAGGGTTAGATCGATCGAAAGGAAAAGAGAGAGTTAGAGACAGTGTAAAAAGAGAAACGATATAAATAAGAAGACGTACGAAGGAATCGTCACGAGTTCCGATAGAGACATCGGTTTTCGATCGCGCGAAACGGGCAGAACAAACACGCAGAACCCGTGGCTCACGAGATACGAGATACGAGATACGAGATACGAGATACGAGGTACAACGAAGTTGGAAAAAGGAATATCTTTCGAAGTATACGATCGTATAAATATAATCGAGTGTACGCAGAGTTTGCGATCGAGGACGCGGAATTGAAAAAACAATCCGCGCGTCGCATCGCGTAGGGCCGTCTGACTACTTCCGACTTATTTACAATGCCCTCCGAGACTGCTCCGGCGATCATCGACGAACCTTACTACCCTCGTAGCACGCCGCGACTTATTCTTATCGCCGTAATGCGCGATCAAGCTACTTTTTCTTAGTCTTACCGCGATCACGACGTGCCACGGAGTCCGGCCTAGAACGACTCGCATCGGACAACGTTTCTTATCAGTTATTAGTTAGTTTGTCGCGTAAACGCATATCGTAAATACATCGATACAGCTATGTATGTTCGTACGGTGGATGTTTCCGCGTAAGGTGGTTTGTCGCGGTACGTTACGATCGCAGAGATTCTTGCAAGCAGTTGCGTTGCAAACGTATCGAGGTAAAAATAACAGTTTTAACAAACCGATGGTATGCGGTGCTTCGTGGCCAGTGAAAGGATCAACGGGCACGATCGCGACAGGCGAAACGCGTTCCATGCGCGTCGTTCTTGCGATTCTTTGATTCATCCTCCTTTTCTCTTGTTCTCTCTGCTGCGGAGTCGCGTTTCTAGTGCGCTTATTTACACGGTACCCGAACATTCCGTCCGTTCCTTCGTTCAAGCAAACTCGATCGAAGAGAAAACACCACACGTTCGATCGACCAACGATAAGATTCGACTAAGGAAAGAGGCCTGTGGAAAAGAAGTTGAATTCCGGCGGAGAAAACCGAACGAACGACAGAGGAGAACGGAGAGAATGTTCGAGGTAGCTCGGCCATAAAAATTAAATAATATTCCGTGTCGGTGTCCGTCCTCGAGATCGGCCATCCTCGAGAAATCGTTTTCTCTCGTTGTTCACCGAATTTCTTTTACCGTCGCGATCTCAGTTGGCCACCTTCACGAATTCTGGGTTCGGCACGCTGCAGTTATCCGCTGCGTACGCCGCGTGCACGAAGCCGCTTCCGGCCACGATATTTTTCCGATCGACGGCGCGCACCCTGACGAAAAGAAACGCCGCAACGAGGGATGCGACAACCACTACGAGAAGAAGCATCACGAGCCCACCGACGAAACCGGGCAGACTCATGCAGATGGTCTCGGGATCGGACGAGGCGCTGGCGTTTTGGATAACAACCGTGGTATCGTTGCTGGAATTCGTTGTGCCTAAGGCGAAGTTCACGTCGCCCGGCGCGACCACCTGGATCGTTCTCGAGGTGTTTACGTCCGTCATCTCCTGGGCAGCTCGTTTGTACACATGGCTCGAGACTAAGGTGACAGTGCGGTAGATACTCTGGAAAATCGAGCCTGTCGTGAGCCTTTTATTCTTCGACGACGATAAAATGAATGATAAAAATACGTATTTACGTGGGAACAACGAACATCGACATGCTCGTAGAAAATGTTTACGCATCACGAAGAAGATACTTACGGGATCATCGTCGTGCAATAGCTCTTCGCCGGATCTTCGCCTTCTGGCACCTCTAAGCTCGGCTGGAAAACCTTCGACCGACCTCGGTCGACCTCCGAGGGTGGCCAGGTTACCCTCGAGCTCCTCGGAACCGGCGGTTCCCTTTCTCTTCACGGTCTGATAGGCCCCAGCTGGATGACCAGGAAGAGGTGGCGGAGGAAGGTGAATGTTATCTTGCGGACTCTGTGGCGAGCTACTGGCCGTCGCATCTCCCGGCGTCGAACTCGGCGAGGAAGACGAGGTTTGTGCTTGCGGTGCTGGTACTACATCCGCGTTCTGCTCACTGTTTCGAAAGCGATATTCGTTTCAAACGTTTTTCTATAATACAGCGCAATCGCTTATAACGTGTAACGTATAAAATACGGCCGTATATTGGTAACTATACGTCGTTGCAACGAAAGGATATTAATTTTTTGCCTGACAAATTTATCCTCCGGATACAAAAGGAGAAGAGCGAGAAGTAAAATTTATTTTAACTTACCGATGAGCATCTTCGCTGACTTTATCGTATATTAATTGATTATGTTAGTTATATTCGGTTACGCTACCTGTAAGCTCCAGCCGGTCCGCTAGGATGTCGAGGATCGGCAAACGCGGGTGGTACACCGTATTCGGGTACCGGAGGCGCTCCATATTCGGCACCAAGGTTCTGATGAACCGGTGCACCGTATTCCTGAGTGAGACCAGTGGCAGGGGCACCGTACTCGAGCCCAGGATGTCCACACTTTGGCTCGGGACAATTGTAACGACAAACTTGTATCACACACTGGAAGTGAACGTTCATGCTATCGGGGAATTTGAAAGCCTGGAAGTAAGCGAAGCTGACGACAGAGGCGCTCGGGCCGAAGTTCTTTATCTTCTGGAACCTGCGAGCAACGAAGAATCGTTACACCTGGTATCGTAGTCGACAGTAGAGTCGATAATATCGAGAGTATTAAGATTACAAAACTGCGTATACGGACAGAATCCAAGAAGAATTGTAACGCGAAAAACCGTGCGCACCGTTGGAAAAATACAATTGGATCGAACATAGCGGACAGAACGCAACAGCTTGATCGCTCGGTCGCGAATACAGGAGGAAGAAACGACAATTTACGATAGAACCAAAGGATATTGTTATTTACCTTGACATGATCTTCGGCCTAACAACGCAACCATACTGATCTACCAGCTGAATGGGTGCTCTCTTGCCATCGTGGGCAACGCAGTTCCTCACCAACATGTCGAACTTGTTCTCATCGTCTTTGATGGCCAAGACCATCGTCATGGTTTGCCCTATCTTCACTATACCGGAGACTTCGCTCGCCCATGGTCCCTTGCCAACTTGGATCTGCATCCAGCATTGCAGATTGTCGCCGAGGAAGTTGGCGGTAACGGCGTGTAACATATCCACTTGGAAGGGTCTGAAGGTTACTGCCTTCTCGTAGAAATCGTACCAAGTGCAGCGCAGCTTCCTCGCTTGATCCCAGACTTCCTGCACGTACGGATCGTATTGAACGATTATAGTGTTCTCCACGTAACTACCGGAAGGTGTCGGAGCTCCATAAGCCGCCACGTTATGGTTAGCGGAAGAGCTCATTCCGCAGGAATTCAAGAAGATCTCGAAGGTCGCGCTGAGATGACCCGTGCCTGGCTTCAAGTGAACGCAATGCGGGTCCGAGTAGAAACCCTTACTGAAGATCATTCCGTAAAACGGTCTGTCGAACTCGATGTTTACTCGCATGTGCGTCTTCTCGCATTGCACCTGCAAATGTTTTATTTGCGGCGTGTCTGGAGACGCCAGCGGCCAATTTTCCTCGGCGCCGTGCGTCGCGGGAGGACCATATTGCGCCGCTGGCCCGTAAACCGATCTGTGTTCCAAAGGCAGCGCGCTGCTGTCCACCAGCGGAGCTTCGCAATTTACCCTCTGAAAAATAGGAACGAACGTCTCTTCAAACTCTAACGCTAATATTTTGAATCGCGTTCGCATTCACCGACTTTCGTGCAGAATTTTATCGGAAATTACTTCCAATATTATGATCGAGTTACAACGAGAAGATAACGGAAGGAAAACGACGAATTATTCCTCTAGATCGTTCGTTGCTTAATGGATAAAACATTAACCATCTAACGTTAAGCATCTTGCAAATTATATTTTCGAAGATACGAGTCTGCGTAAACGTTCGTAGTCCAATTATCGTCGTACGACGAATATCGACGAATATCAAATCCGCGGCGTTCTTTCGGCCGTTTCGCAAAATATCTCAAGCGATTTCTCCTGTCAATATCGTTTTAATTTATTCGAAATGGTTAGAGATCTCGCTAAAATTAGAGCCAGATCGAAATATAACGACTGCAAAGGTCTCGCAGTAGGGTTAAATGGGAAAATGTTGGTAATCGAGGTTCGAGAACACGTACAGAAGCTACGACGAAAGCAGGAAAAAATAAGAGACATTCCTTAAACACCGGCCGAACGACTCTTGACGGACGGCTCAAACGAACGGCGCGTTTTATGAAGAACGGGCCAACTGCCCTTTCCAAGGCTCTGCACGTATGTGGAAAGGCAATTTAACCGGCTGCGTTTCGAAACTCAGCGGTAAGTCATAACGGCGAGTTAACCAGAAATATGGACTCGCAAGACGGTACCGGAAAATGAAGAACACTTTGTCGTTGCCGCTTATCCGTCTCTTCCTCCTTTTCCTCCTCCGTCCTCTGCCCTTCCTCCTCCCTTTATTCCTTCCTTGCTTGTTTTTTCTTTTCATTTTACGACGTCTACGAACGGCGTCGAAGCGCCGGTCCTTTTGGAATTACAGCGAATGACAATGAGCTGGATTCGAGCACCTCCGGCTCGTTTCCACCAGACACGAGGAAGAAACGAGTTGCATTAGCAATTCCACGAACGTTATTCGCCTTTGCAACCTTTCACGGAATGCCAATCGAATGCGGGTTACGGTGCTCGAGATGCCATGGAATTGTGCTGTGAATCGTCAGACCGATCCGACCTTGAACATCATCAAGCGCAGCTTGACGGCCCGAGTTCCCTTTGCGATCGATATCAAAGATATCGGAAACGAAAAGACATTTTAATTTCCCTTTTCCATTTTCGTAGCGCGATAGTTGCATCGGTACTTGAGAAATGGCGGAAAAATGAGAACGTCGTTGTCGAAGGATAAAAGAAATATCGATAAAAGTACGGAAATACGGTAAATAAAAGTATAGAGAACGATAAGCTGATTTATAATATAGATCTCGTTATTTCAATGTCATACGTAGAAATTTACGAGTGCGATAAATACGACTTTCTATATATACGACTAAATAGGTTTTTAAAAGTACACGCAATTTCCCAGTTATACGACGTTATAGCGAAGTATCTTTTTCTTTTAATTTTATGATATTTTATAGATATTTCTAACCTTCTCTCGACGAACCGATATTAATGAAAAATAAGTCAACGAGAAATTAAAACATGAAAATTTGCACAATTAAACTTTGAAAATCGAAATTACAGCATGCTCGATCTTTATGTTTCTTAACAACAGAGAATTGCGGCGTTTGCACGCTACTTTCTCACGCATAAAATCATTACGATTAACACGATTTAGTGGTAACGGGAGAACAGCATAAAAGGAGCTATGAAAATCTAACGTGTAACTAATACCTGCTTAAATTTCGAAATTTCAAAGATCAGAGCGTTGAAAATATCGAATGAATTTACATCGTCGAACCGAGTGCTTTTGTCCAATTAAACTGATATATCGTTAGCGAAATTTAGTAAGCCGGAAGTTACGAGTTATCGTTTGGAAACGAAGTAGGTAAACATTTTCGATTAAAGTTTTTAGACAGATTAAAAGTATAGCGTAGTAAGTAAGTATTTACTGTCTTCGTTTGCACATTGCTTCGGCTTTTATTGATTCAAGCGATTCGATAGTGAAATAAGCGAAGCTTTGCGAGCGAATCGTACAAACTCCGTTCCATTCGATTCTCCTATTTCACGTAAAATCGAACAATTTTTTAACGTTCCACGATATAGCAAAATTGTAAAATTGCAAAGTCGCGAAAGCGAACAAGTTTGGAAAATTGCTACGAATTTGTAAAATTATAGTAATATCGACAGAAATATCTCCGACCTGCAGTCTTTGTCGCGCTTATTAATTATTCAGTTCGCTCGTATTATTAGTCGATAAATCGTTGTGAAAAAGACTCGAGTTTTTCAAGCTTCGTGCCTTTCGCTGTATTTGAAGAGGCAATCGCGGTTTAACGAATGCGAGTCACGAGTCGCATCCGACACATGCTGGCAGCTATTACATGGGTCAGAATTTGTATTAATACGACCATGCGAGTCGGTTAAAAGTGACCGAAAACAAGGGTACTGTTATACAACAGACATTCTTCGGTTCAAATCGATCGCGTACGCATATCGAGGATGTCGAGAGTTCTGACCAACGCCCACAAATTTCGCATTCCAGGTTAACTCAATTGACATACGCACGCGACCGAATCATGTGCCGAATAAACAGACTTACTGCGAATAATTTATAATTTCGTTTGTTCAACGAGCCAAGTTTCGACAAAATTATTAGCATATACAAAATTATTAGTTGCTATATCGAACGTGTCTAATTACGTTACGGCTGCAAAGAATAAGATTAACAGAATAATAACGAGTTTTGTAAATTTTCCAACTTTTATGTCGCTTGCTGACCTAACGTTGCGTTACACCTGATTAATTAGTTTCTACATTCTGTGTACGACTAACGTAGCGTACCGATCTTATTGATATTTTGTAAACGTTCGCGATGACATAAAACACATGCTTGATCTCACGATTAAACGAATAGGTAGCAGTTTCGACGTCCAATTAGTCAGCGATTATTCAATTTTAAAACTACTTTTCGTATTTTCATCTGTGGCCTTCGTTCGCAAAGCGATAAAATACCTATGCTGTAAGAACGCTGACATTCGTTATCCGTATACGTATTGTATCGTATTTAATCGACATTCGCATTAACCATCTCTCTTGTTTCTTTGCAAATGAAAATGCCATCTATTTACCGACTCTGTATCTCGTTTATAGATCGCTTTGCTTTTTATCGATTCGATCGATGCCACTTTTCTTTTTCGTCCGCTTTCCACTCTCCACTTTTTGCAATATCAAAGATCTAATTCGTTGCAATCAAACAATTTGTATTTAATCCGTCGACGCGAGCGAAAGCATTTTATAAAACCATTCTACGATCCAGAACGTCTCGGTTATTAAAAAAAAAGAGAGAGAGAGAGAGAGAGAGAGAAAATATCACGAACAAGGATCACGTATAGACAAGGTGAAAAGTAACTGTACAAATGTGGTCAGGTTCCTAAAATTACTCGAGTTCCTGTTACAATAGAGTTACGAAACTGAAGCGTCTACCAACCGCTTTCTGTTCGTCGTCTCACTGCGATGCTCTCTTATACACGATAAAACCATAAATTACGCGGTAAGGCGGCAAACGATCCACGATCAGCGTCGAGCGAGGGATTCGTTTTCTCGAGCAGTACTCTGTCCAATCGCTTCGTATCAAGCGAGATCAACGAAACTAGTCTAGTTCGTTTCACTCGGAGAGAAAGAAAAGGGGAGACAACCGTGATAAATGCTCGTAATCATTTACAGGTGTCGGATAAAAAACGTTACAGAGATGTTACCTACATGTCGCGTCATATTTTATTTCTGCTTCGTTACGTTCAATCGATTCCCAGCGTCCGGAGAAAGATTGTATGGAAAGCAGAGACCGAAGAATATGCGGTATATAGATTTTCTACGCGAGTTAACGAGGAAAAAATGCTGTATCAAAAGATTATAGGATCCTTTTGAGAGAAGGAAGATAATCGACTAATTGAAAAATCGCCGATCAACAATAACGTAGCGATCTGCCATTGGAACGACGCTTTGATACGCGCGAGCTTTCTAATTCTCAAAACGAAGTAAAAAGATTCAATTGGAAAATTACGGAGCGTTTAAAACGACAAAACGACATAACGAAACGATAAAAAAGGACGATTCGCGATCAACAGGAAACGCATTGGTTCGTGCCTGACCGATAGCCAGGTCGACCGTACCTACGCATACCTGCCCGCTTTCTTGTTCTACTTGCACCTGCACCCGATCTGGTCTAAGGACTTTCTGAATAGAAAAGTATCGCGGAACCGGTCGATGCGTGAAACGAAATCGCCTAGCGACGCGGCGTTCATTGTGGACAAGACCGAGCCGTGACCGAGCGCGCATTCTACTCTTCTGGAGATTTCGAAAACGGCCGAGAAAATTGTCCAGCAAACGGCGATTTTATTTCCACACGGTAATCTTTGCGCAAATTTAATCTCAACTAGCATCGTTGAGAAATGGTAACTTTCTTCGTAATTTCTCTATTCTATTTACGTTGCAGTCCTCGTTGGCCATAACTCGTTATTTGCAAACGCGTTTATCCGAATCCTCCCTTTTGGCAGATGCACGGTTCGTCGTTCTCTCCGCAACTTACGATTCAAATAACAGTTCACAGTGAAATGAATAATAAATTCAATCGATAGAGTTCACGTAAGAATTGGATAAGAACGGACAGGAAAAACGATACTGGTCCATTTTTGTCGATTTTTTAATTTTGATGTCTCTCGTGCATTAGGACAGGTACTAAGTTAGATTCAAAGACGCAAAATAGACGATAAATAGACGAAACGTTTTAAACGACGAAACGTATCTTTTAACATCGCTGCAATCGGCAAATTTAGGAAAAATTTAAAGACAGCGTATAATATATGCATAGAATTAGTATCTCGTTAAATTATATTCCGACTTTTGTTATTCGTATTTCGCTACGGTGACGAAATGGCCGTAGATTGGTACGTAATTGGCTGATCGTCAACTGATTAGCATTGGAATACACGCGTTTATCTATCGAGTAACACGCGCATCTACTTTGAACCGCTTTGGATGGCCTGAAAGATTTGGAGCTGGAAGAAGCGTTTTCCTCGTATACAGTACATTTTCGATTTTGATTACAGGCATATCGTTTGATTTTATTCGAAATTTCTATACAAAGTCGAGATCGAGACAGTATATGATAGCGTAAAAGAAAGAAGTGGAAAACGGAAAGTAAGAGTGCGAAGCGAATGGTGGAGCGATCGGAAGATCTGCACTGTATAGCGTTCAGCATGGAATTTCATTATGGAGCGTCTGCACGGCGAGTTACTTTCGTTACTCCCCCGCACATTCGATACGTTTCGCTAATGGAAGAAGCCAGGCGCGAGAGCCACCTCCGTGTCCGAAGGAAGCACGGTAGCCATAGGAAGATCCAGACTGATTTCACTTTTCCATTGTCATCCAGCGGGAAGCCCATCGTTCGTATCGGCCGGCACACACTTTCACCCAACACCGAGGACAAAACTGGCGCTTGTTAATTGGCCGAACAATCGATTCCGCCAGCGTCCTGCCTTTAATTAGAACGTGTTCGCTTTACTACAATGTGCGTGGAATCACGCCACAACGAAACGTGCCTCGAAACAGGATAGAGCCAAGAAACTGTCGCGTTGCCAAACAATCCGATAAAATCGCTTTACGTTGTTCGCTCAGGAATGGTAACGGAACGATTTCGTTCGAGCAAATACACCTGCGATTAGCTTTTATATTATCGGTTCGTTTTCGACGATGCGTTGGAATATGCGATACGTTGGAATATAATCGCGATAACTGTATTTCGTTATAGCGCCAATCAAATTTTGGGTGACAACGAAAACGATGGAGAAAGATGGAGCGATCTGTGGAAAAAACGAAATGCGCGGTAATCGCATCCAAGTGGCCGAGTTTCGCTCGTTTAGAAAGCAACGCGTTTCCACCGATTCTGCGGGTCCACGTACTTCCAACGTACACCGTCGAAAATAAGATAACCGATTTTACCAAGAGAAACCACGACGTCTCGTAATATCGACCGTCTCTTTCGCTGTATATGGCGGCGAAAATGTAGGCCGGGTCAGTCGGCTCGAGCGATCCGATGGTACCAACATGTCGCGAGCGTTTCGATAACGCGACTATCGTAAGCTCGTCTTCGGGAAATTAGAATGTTGGGAGAAAATCCGCTGGCTGACGACAGGCTGATCACGCGTCATTTTCATGAGAACACGCCGACGTTTTGCAGCCGTGTTCTCCTTAAGACGAACTTGTTTCGCCAGCAGATGCAGATTTTAGCGAACCACGTATTTCGTCGATTGCTTATACGTGTTATTGGTTGCAGAGAGCCACGAGTGCGATTAAAAATAGCATTGCCATAAAATATGTTTGTGAATTTAATCAACCTTGTTGTTTTGCTTTATAAACTGTTAAAGGAGTTTTTAACGATTTAGAAAATAATCGTCGCTCGATCCTAAAACTTTTCTACGTTTTTCCTGTCAAATACAAACGGTAAATACTTTCGATCTTTATAGAAAACACGCGTTAACGATTCTGCTATACGTGTACGACGATATTCAAGATATAAAATTTATAACGCTATATTCGATGGCCTGTTTTCTCTCGGACTGGTTTCTCTCGTTGTCCCGTCCTCTCGGACGATCGGTATAAAAATCACGCGTTAATATTTGCAAAATGATATAATCGTTTATGCGAAGCATTCGCTTCGAAACTCGTCTTATCGTCGTTATATCGATACATCGGTATGGTCGTCTACTTTTTTACTGTTTATAATGGAAATTGGATAATTACAGGAATTCCAAGAAACGCTGCCGAATGATATAAATTCGCGTAAAGGCGAACAGTCTGGCAACGAGTAAAAATCTTCTTCTTCTTCTTCTCTTTCGCAGTTGTAATTTCAGATAACGAGAAAATGTTGGTCGGTTACAGGTAGCGTAACAAGAACTCGGACATCTTAACTAGGGAATCGTTTGTTCCTTAGTCAAAAATGGAGACCGTCGGGAAAACCGAGGCGATCCAATTACAAGCAGACGATTAAAACGGAGACGCGTAGCCCTAACCGTGAGAATCGGGTTGAGAACCGTGGCGAGTGTACGCTCTTTTGTTGAAGTCTGAACTCGCGGGGTGGGATTTTAATTAAAGAAGAACACTGCACGCCGGTACTGCTATGCGAAACGGCGCGACGCGACGGTGCATTAAGTGCATAAATGCCTGTTCCGTCCTTCGCCGGCTGCAGCGCTCCTTCTTCCCTACCAATTGTTTCGCGAACGTGACGAACTTATCACTGACAATGAGTACACCGCTGGTTCCAGCTGTAGCTTTTCGTCCCGTCGGTTTAGATTTAAAAATCTTGATTTCTCGCGCGCTGCCTGCTCTTTGCACGCGACTCCCTGGGCTCCGGCGGGTTTACGTTTCGAAATTTCGATTTTCCCCTTAACACTCGCCTACGTTCCGTAACCAACCACCTACGTTCTTCTCTTACTTGCTTCAATTTAGATCCGAAAATAACGAAATGCGATTAAAATTTGCATCGTTTGTAGGCTTGATAGCCCGGTTATTCGACGTTAGGAAATAACCGTTGTCACCTACCGTTTCATAATGCGAAACGAAAGTTGGAATTATGTGTACACGTTTTATAAAACATTTGCACGATGGTATTGGTCCCTTATATAATATACGATATCTTGAAACACGTTCGAGGCATTTCCCGAAACAAAGGGGAGTTTTATCGTTGGAAAGAAGTTACGAACAATTTCCCACTCTTCTTCGGCAATGTCGGAATTACTAAAAACGTGCAAGTGCTTCTGACGAGATTAATCGCGACTTTGACAATCATATATTTATACCTATTTACTTTAATTGCCTTACTCTCTTTTTTTGTACTTTTGCCATATAATTCTTACCGATATTGTTTCTAGAAGAGAAGAGATATTTTGACAGATTTAACAGATATTTGCGGTGAAAAATTCAAGCAACAGTTCAATGAAAAAGCACGGTTTCCTAAATAACCGAGAATGAAACAAACAAGATTAACGTTATTATTTCAATAGGACGCGAATGCTAGGCATCGCTATTAAGATGTTCAAGGCGATAAACTGTAAGAATGGCGCAGATGATGTTCCATCACCAACTAGGGAGGGGCAGGTTCGCGAGACAAGTACAGTGTATCGCAGTTCGCGGTCACCCACAAGATTACACGTTTCAAACGGCCACAAAGAAGAAGAACGTTAATGTTCTTTTCCCTATTCATCGAGCTTTATCGATAGCGGTTCGCTAACGGCCGTGAAAGTTGCACCAAATGATCTCACTCTTCTTCGACTACACGACCATAAAACACTTTCAACGTAGTCGTACCTCCTGTATCAACGTACATTTTTCCGTCTTTATTCGTCCATATTAATTTCGTGATTTTATGTCAAGTAGAGTACTTTCAACACCAACGCATCAAATGATTTCGATATTACGTTTACAAATTCAACAAAATATCTTTACTTCGCGGCATTCGCTTTGATCGAGATTCACTTTGATCGATTTCCGCAAAGACGGATGAACAATTAATACGTCGCTGAAGTAATTATAAAACTCAAAAACATCGCTACACCGGACACATATTCGCGCAAACATTTTTTCTTTTTTCACATTTTCTGCCGATTTCACTTTTTCGAAGCGTGTGTCCGCTTGTATCAGATCGTAATCGTTGAAACGTTGATAGCAAGCACCGAGCGAGGTTTTTATTCCATCTCGGAGCGATATTTTTTACTTATAAACGCACGTGCGAGCCTTCGGTTTCGTTTCTGTGCTTACGACGGCAGAGCTACCGGCAAGGAATGCAATTAAACGCGTTAGAAGCTAAGATAAATGCCAGTTTGGCGAACCGCAGCCGCTAATTTCCAGAAGCCGGGATCCCCCCATTTCTACTCACGAATTATCAGCGAGATAGGTTAGTTTCGTGCGTTAGTCGCGACTGACCATCGGCCGTGCAGCCTTCGCTCCTAGGAAAAAACTACCAACATTCGCGAGCAAGCTTCGGAGCACGCTGGCTCGCGAATTGGCCTTTTGCAATTGTTTCCATAAACCATGGCGAAAAGAATTTTTTTCTCTACGAGATAGCTGTATCTGGCTGGTTAAATGAAAATGCGCCCCATGCACGTCTTCCGCGTTGTACGCCGACTGTTTGGTGTTTACATTAATTCTGCAACATATTTCAGTCTAATGTAATTTCGCGCGCGACACGTCTCGCGCAGCTCGCCGCCGCCAGTCAGATTTCAAGCGTATTTCATTGCGCGAAGCTCATTAAGTAGTTTAAAGGACGCGATGTAACGTTGAATGATATTTTACGAGTAGGATAATGGTTCAACGTTGGCCCTAAAGTATACGCGAACGCGATGGATGCAACGCGAAGAATTATCGACGAAACGCGTAACGTTATAATACACGCGGTGTGTTATCGTGGGTTTCGCGTGTTTTGCGAACAATAATTCACGCAGCCTTCGTATAACAGTTTAACTACGATCGCATCGGCAACTTTATTTCAAATACTCCCGCGTTTAAGCCGTTTAGCAGCAACGTAATAAAATCGCTTTATGCCAAATGTAAATCTAGTCATCGCGAGAAAAGATTTCGTAAGAAACGAGCAGCCATAAGCGAACATTTCGAACGCTTCGTGCTTTTAATTAAAGATCTTCGATTTCAAGCCACTTGTGTACTTCGAAGAAAGATTCTATCGAACAGAACCGAAAGAATTTCTGTTTAAATTCCCCTCTCTCGACTCTTTACCAGCGACGTTGCAAAACGAAGTTATTCATTATACCGCCCTCTTTAGCTAAAATATCCTGCACACTTATTTTTCACTCTTCAAAATATTTTGCAACATTTAAAGCGCTAACGTTTCTTTACCGTGTTTTTTACCGCGTACCTGCTAAAATTAGAACGTACTACGTATGTTGCCTGGACTTTTAGGAACAGTTTATTTTGTTACGGTTATCCAGCTTCGTACGTAGCTTCGATAATCTACACCGAACTATGTAACGTTTAATCATAAAATGTAATATATTTGATTACAAGATATCACCAGTTACCGAAAAAACAAGTTTATCTATGGAAAATATTTACGAGGAGAGCAATCGATAATCGAGATTAAGGGCTACTTTAGTTCGCGTCGCCGTTTTATAACAAAAACCACGGAACAATTGCTTCAAAGAATAGCTTCTCCTTAACAAACTTAACAAGAGAAGCGAGCAAGGGTTCATTCGCCAATATGTCCCCTAGCAGAGCAATTAACTCTATCGCGTTATCCGCGTAACGAAGAGAGCAGAAACATCGAGGCTGAACGGATTCGCGCAATCTTCGTTCTACGTTCTTAACGGGTGATCTTGTATCGGCGTTATCGGAGCGCTTTAACAAAGAAGCTCGAAGCAACTTTCCAAGAATGGGCTTGTGTTTGGCGAAGCAAAGTTTCAACAACGCAAATACCATGAAACATCATCCCTGAACTTTCGCACGTACTGGAAGAAATTCGTATGCCGCAAACGTACCTCCTATTGGAGCTACCAATATTTAGAGAAATTTGAAACGTCGAGTTATGTAACTGCTTTTGCCTGCGAACGGCGCGTATATTACTTAAGTTCGCCCTAGTCGTGCCTGCCAGAGCAACTATCTAAATTTCGTTTCTCGTTTACTGCAAACGACGGTCTTTCCAAATACTTGACGAAAGACATCGACAGCTACCGTTGCGAGGCAATCGAACAAGACGCGCGCGATCGTTTCTCGTTAAAAGGCGTACAACGGCCGAAGCGAGACGAGACGAGTAGAAGACGAGACGACTGGAGGACAGAGCGAGACATTTCTCAGGAAAGAAAGCTGCCGATGGAAAAGAAGTCAATCCTCGGCTGGAACTCGACTAGAGTCTGACCTGCTACGTATCGTCTCGCGAATCGTTCCCCTTGATAGAGAAAGAGGCAAACAGGCAAACAGGCAAACAGGCAAACAGGCAAACAGGCAAAGGGGCAAAGGGGCAAAGTGGCAAAGGGGGGAGGTAGAAGAGAGACGGAGGGAACAGGGCGAAGAGCGAGCGAGGAAGAAGAGGCATCGTCTAGAGAGTATAGTCGAAAGAGGGCATCGCGTCCGGCGCGACGACCTACTATCTTCGCTTCGGCTGCTCGACCGTATAGTTAACATTGACTACACCGTAGTGGCGGTGTCCGCAGGTACATCGTGTACGTAGCTGCAAACAGCTACCTGCTGCACCTAGCCGTTTTCATTCATTCCTTCCTCTCGCGTTTCCCAGCGTCGTTCGTTCTTCTTTGTAATTACATAATCTTCCGAATCTCTAAAACTTACTCGTAAAATTTCATTCGAGCAATTTGTGAAAGTTCGCGAATAATATTACGATTACGACGCGATTATCGATCACGCGAGACAGCTACTAGAGCACAGATAGCCCCATCGTCGTTTGTCAGATTGCTCCTCGATTATACATACAATTATCGTGAGATTATTGTATTGTATCTTCTTTCAATTGTATTTCTTTTTAAGGAACGCGATTTTTTAAGTTTCGCTATCGTTGCAACTAGATGACGGATCCTTACGCAAATTCGTATTTCTTTACGAAAGTAACCAAAGGACTAGAACTTGGATAAAAGTTTGTTTCGTTTAGCGCGTAGCGAGTATTTTACATGAGCCGTTAAACGTTATCGCGCAAACTAGTGTGAAATCAATTTGCAACTGTTAGAAAAATAAATGTATTAATCACGTTGAATGCAATTTATTCCTGACGATATCTTCCCTTTAATCCCGCCACTCGTCCTCTCGGCAGCTACATTTTTAACAAGCAAATAACAAAGCGGAACGAAATATCCATCGAACGTATGGAATGAAATTAACGACGATAAGTCTCGCTAATTGCTCACTCGGAATATCTTTTACCCGTTTTCGTCGAAAACATTTGTATCGATGAAATTCAACGTCATCGTCGGAAGCTCTCGTTAATTTCTATCTATCGACGAATACGTTTCGTCCGATCGACGCAAATTTAGACGTTCATTCGGCAAAGCGTTACGCACACTTGGACAAATTAATTGCATTTATCCGAACATAATTATGGGAACGTGGAAAAATTACATCGATGTACGCGCACAGTTAACATCCGTGGGTTATAATCCGTTTATAGTAGCGCAATATGCAAACACGATGCGTGGACCAGGCGTTCCCTTTTACTCCACCCTTCGCGATTTTTCACGCAGCAACTAAAAACATACACGCGCCCGTGAAATATCGATTGGCATTCGGATTAAACGATAAAACCGATAAAACTCGTCGAACTTTCCTCCAAATCTCCATACATACGACACAGCTAACTAGATCGACCGTTGAATTCAACGAGTTAGCCTAACTGGACAGAAAGCGCTTGAAACGAATTTATCGCCTCGGCTCCGTTTGTTTAAAATCGCGTACAATCGCCAATCTTGCTTTTCTATCGCGCATCGATGCACCTGTAACTCCTGTAAATAGCTCAACGCGCGAGACACCATTCGATCGCAGCACGCTGTTCGAAGGAAAGTTCATTTCGATTTCCTACGATATCGATTCCTCGTTCGCGCGTTCCTTCGTTCCTTTATTCGTTTAGTCGTTATTCGCGCAACTTATTTACACTATTCGTAACGTTTTCGTTTGAAATAATTATTTTCCATTCGTTTTAAAGAGAAATTTCTCATTAACTTACACACGCTTTGTACGATACGTCGTTACCTTTCGATTCGTTGATCGAAATAATCTTTACCGAGAAATCGCATGAAATTCACGCGTGTGAAACTTCGCTTGCAGTACTATGCAAAACTTACTAGATAAACGTTAAGAATCGTTCGATCGGAGAATCGTTGACGATCGTTGTCAAAGAAAATATCGATTAATTTGAAGTAATTAATATTTCGTACGACCTTTCGTTCTCTCAACGTCAAAGATTCTTTCGAGGATTCTAGAAAGAAAATTTTCAATAAGCCCGTTTCATATCGTATCGCCCGTCGATATTTGCTTTAAAAGATACAAGTATACTCGTTAGACTGATTTTTATGCATTTATGGGAAATTTTCAAGTATAGGAACGCACGGGACGCGCGCAACATTCACGAATATACTATTTTCTAAGCGAAACGCGATTTTATCGTCCGCCTGGATTCCATAAAAATATGAATCTACGTAAATATCCGCAGTAACGACCGCGTATGGTTATTTATTTCCGTCGTATCGCTTTAACCCTGGTCAACTACGTACATGTTAAGACGTATAGCAAAGATGAAAGATGGGGGCAGTTGTAGCGTCGAGATAACAAATCGCGCGTGGCACGCTCGTACTCCTGTTCCAGACTGTTCAAAGTGCTAACCGTTTCCATTCAGGCTCTTACCTCGAAACGATCAGCAGCGCAACAGACGACGCGCGTCCCGCGAATAGCGGTCCAACCAGCGAACGTTTAGGCATCGAGACGAAACACGATCGCTCTTTTTCATCCTATCCGGAGGACATTGCGCGTTTTCGCGCACGAATACGCTTCGAATATTTAATCCCGCTTCCTAAATATCCGGATGTTTTCGGACCTGTTCGATGAACGATCGAACGTCGAGAGAATCCATTCGACACCGCGACGTGGCAACCGTTCTAGACGAGGGGAACAGTCGCCAACCGCGATGCTAGTCGTCTCGTTCGTTCGACGGTAAATCAAAGGTTGGCAAGTAGCAATACCGATCGTAATAACGCACGAATGGATCGTTCGTGTAACGATGTAACCTGCGCTTACGAACCAGCAGTCAGTTGATCGTTAAGAACGTCTTTCGAGAACCAGCTTATCAGAAATAGGATAACTCGGCGATCTCTTGCAAGACAAATCAGTGGGAAGCGCGCGATGCGTTGGCGTGATTTTGTCGCAGCGATCGTCAACGAAGTTTCTGTAAATTTGTGTAATACACCTATAAGAGATCTTAATTTCCGATAGGAATAACAGTCTTGTGCGTATGATCGTAAAAATGAATATTACTCCGTAGTTTGAGAAACGTGTACCTATCTATGACTGTAACGTTTCGCGTGAATTACGAAGACAATTCAACGAAGAATGTAATTTCTGCGAAAGTAGTCCATCCTACCCGTCGTAGCGAGAAAGAGACGGGCCACGTGGCAAAATTCTGTCTACTTACTTCCATTACGGTTTATACGCGTATCGTATCGCGACGAGCGCGTACGAGCCACGGTATTCCGTGCTGCCTCCCGCAATTACTTTAATTATTATTGCTTTTCACCTGTGATTTAATCGTCGAATTTTTACATTTTAGCCTCGCTTGCGTTTCACGGACATTTGACGAGTCGCGTCGCGCGGCTGTTGTTTCTGTGAATGCGTTCTTAAAAAGACGAACGAGACGGATGACGAGACCGTATCCAATCGTCGAATAAATCGTAAATTGTACTCACAGCTAAAAGCAAAGGCAGCAACAAGATTAAAGTCGATTTCCGTATACTCCGCCACGTCCTCTCCATCATGCAAGTGTCCTCTCTGCAATAAAAAGCAAAACAAAGCCTGCTGTAAATGCGTGCACGGTTAAACAGCCGATTCCGATCGATCGTTGATCTTCGATCGGTCGAACGCTCGGATCACGGCGTAGATCGCGGCGATCTTTCGATTCGCGGACGCTCGCCTCGACTCGGTCTATGACGATTCGGAGCATCTAGACGAATCGTTGTCTGTTTTTAACGAACGACATTGTTGCCACCCCGTTCGTGTAAGTGGAATGCGAACAGCGAATGCGAGAGGATCGGAAATATACCGGATAAAGGAGATTCGTGGCGTTTATCGTCAGTCGGGTGCACAAGTAGCACGTTTACTGTCCGCGGTTTAAACAAAGGACGTTACGCAACGAGCATCTAAACCGCACTCTGCGAGAGCCGAGCTTCTTAATTAAAAGCTCGTTCGGGATGACGCGGTCAAAGAAAGAGTCGCAGTCCTGCATCGTCGGGAAATTCAATTCCGCGAGATTTAAAGTCTGCTTTATTTC